>JABUQX010135210.1:0-32346 GCA_015478945.1 Trachelipus rathkii | reverse complement strand
ATTGGCCAGCGTTCAGTTGAAAATTTGGGTTTGGCCGTTTCATTTATCATTGTGAAACGCTTTCATGTTTCGTTTTGCCACTTCACACTACCTTATACTTTTGCATATATACCCTGACTGGCTAAAAGCTATTTGAAGCTTGTTTCAATTTTTAATCTATTTTTAAAGATTAGTTTATTTCTTTTAGGGGTTTTAGTGATATTTAAACTGTGGTTGGTAAAATAATAGGTACTGAGTTAAAGTTAATAATAATTTAAGTATGTATGCTCTGTGTGATAACTGTGGGACTGTTAGAGGTGAATATGTGGATAGCTACTATGTTTTATGTTTGAATGCAGAGAATGTGTTTGTTGAAGGTGCAGGCTGGGTGAAGATACATAGTTAAAGAAAGAAAGAAGTATTTGATTGAAGAGTGTTAGGAAGGTTGGTAGGGATATTAGGGTGAGGAGGGGGAGGCGGGGATAGGGAGTGGAGCAGAATGAAGTGATTCACCTAGGCAGGAAGATGAGAGGGAAAAGGATAAAGTAGTTGATAAATAGGTCTGCAGAAACAATGCTAGGAGGGTTGTAGGAACTAGAAATATAAATTTAAAGATGAGAGGATCTCGAAAGTGGTCAGCCTGTGACCTTGCGGTAACAGGTTCGACTGTCTTCCAGATGAGGAGGGATCAGAAAGTGCCAATGGTAATGTTGAGGGTTTCTGAAGGAAGTAATATTAGTAAGTCAGATCTATAAACACGATACTACAGACAGGAGGACTTTCAAAAGAATAAGACGATTGAGAGTATGTTATCCAGGTGCCAAGAGTGAGTGATATCGTGGATAGGATAGATAGAGATTGATTCTACAAATGTTGATTCAGATGTGATTGTGCATGTGAACAAATGATATAGGACATAGAAGGTCAGAAAGAATTAATAGCAGATTATAGGAGATTGATTCAGAAGATGAAAGCTAATGGAAGAACGTGCATGATTTCTGGGATTTACCTAGGGTTAGGTGCAGGTCGGGAATGGGGAGTGGGGCTTTGGGGTGTAAATGAAGGGTTAAGGAAATTATGTTTTCCCAGAAAAATATTATTGGGACTTTGGATTTGTGGAAATTAGGACAAAGATCTTTGCAGCAGATGGGAGTTCACTTGAGTCATAAGGTGTTGAGCTTTCAGTACCAAGTTTTGGGAACTTGTTTGGCTTACATAGGTAGGATTAGGAGTGGTGAATTTAAAAACTAGATACAAATAATAGCAATGGTAACTATAATAGTGGGGAGATAAATAAAGCTAGTGTTATTACAGGGTGATAGTGATGATGATAATAATAATAACAGCATTCGACTATCAAATGTTTACACAAGTATACTGCCTTAGAAGTAAAAATGAGCTGATTAGTTATACCACAAATGAGAATCTAGGCATTATTTGCATAACTGAACATGGATTATTGAAGAGTATATGGAGACTCCTTGGATATGCCCACGGTTGAACATTTCTAATTATACTATGGTAGGAAAGAAGGGTGGTGATTGTGTAACTTAATATTAAAAACAATATTCAATCTGTATTAATATTGACTTTAAAATAGATCTTGATATTGGATTAGATGTTCTTGTGCAATAAATCATTTAGAATAAAGGGACATTTTATAGACCTCTGGCCAGATCCAAAGAATTAGATCGTGGAAGTGTGAAGAAATAGAGGCAGCATGCCACAGTAAAGAAAAGGGTATAGTCATAATGGGTGATTTTAATTTTTCGGGCATTCATTGGGATTCCTTGTCATCATGGGGACATAGTAGTTCACCTGCATTCTGTAAATTGTATATAGATAACTTTTGATTGAATGGGTCCGAACCCACAAGGGCTCAGTGCACTACTAGACTTAATATTAACTAATGATGAAAGTTTGGTGGATGAAATTAGGACCCAGAGAATTGGGACATTGACCATAATATATAATTAGTTTATATGAATAATATCTGGGCCCAAATTGCAAGTTAATAAGGAAAAGATCTTAGATTTCGGAAATGGCGTTTGCAAAATTCGAGACATGCTTAGTACAACTAACTGGGATAAGAGTTTAAAGACCAAAACTGTTTTATCATGTGAGGAACATTTTAAGCAAATTTTAACAAATATTCAGTCAGTATGTTTTCATTTAAAGATAAACCGATAGGGTGTAAGAAAAACCTGTTTGGTGGAATAGAGATAAGAGAGAAGAAATAGAGATAAGAGAGAAGCGTTTTTAAAATATTCCAAAGGGTAGTAATAGGAAGATGATTTAGAAAATTATAGGAAAAAGAAATGAACTTAACCAATCAATAAGAAGGGCAAAGAGAGGGCAGAAATTAATTTAGCTAGGAATAGTAATAAGAATCTGAAGAAGTTTTTAGCTTTTATAAATTTAAAAATAAAAATAGAACGATTGGTCCAATTAAAATTGATGAAAATTTAGTGAGTTCAGATAAGAGAGTAGTTAAACATTTTCAATGCTTATTTTCAGCTGCAGTGTTTGCTGAGGAAAGATTCGATAATAGTTTGGAGACTAATAGTTCTTGTATGCATGTAACAAATAGACTTACAAAATTTGAATTTGATGTAAAAAATATAAAACGTTTATTAAAGAGTATATTGACCAAAGTAAACTGCAGACCCTGATGGTATATATGGTAGAAAATTCAGGAGGGGTAGTACCAGCATTGCAAAGGCACTGTATTTGATTTTTAAGCGATCTATAGCATTGGTGGTACTTAGATGACTGAAAATGGCAACATATGTTTGCTATTTATAAAGGAGTAGTAAGGAAGATTTGGGAAATTATAAGCCAGTTGGCTTAACATCTCTGGTTGTAAAGGTTCTGGAAAAGTTACTGAAGAGTCATATGAAATAGAAAATAACAAGGTATTGTATGACTCCCAGCACGTTTCAGAAAGAATTGGAGTCATGTCAGACAGCCTGCACAGTATGGTATAGGCTGCAACTGTATCGACCAGGAGATCAGTTGATATTGTATATTTAGACTTTAGTAAAGCATTAAGGTTCCCCATAAGGCTGATGAAAAAAAGAGTTATTGCAATGTGGGTATGGGTGGAGTGGTGACACATAGTTGGATTAAAGAGTGGTTGCGAAATAGAAAACAGTGTGTACAACTAAATGGGAATAAATCATCATAGGAAATAGTGAAGAGTGGTGGTGTCCCACAAGGGTTCAGTGCTGGGGCCACTATTGTTCCTCATATATATAAATGATTTAGACAGGGACTTCTAAAAAATGCAAGTTTCTGGTTGCAGATGTTACCAAAGTGGCCACCACAGTTATAGGAATAGTGAAGGATGCATAAAGATTCAAAATGATCCTGATAAACTTCTTGGGAGGGCAGATAAGTGGCAAATGAATTTTAATAGTAAAAAAAAGTGTAAGGTTCTTCCTAGGTTACCCAAATAAAAGTTTTAACTACGCGATATGAATGGGATTGGCTTGAGTCTATTGGACCAAAGAAAAATTTAGGTGTGATTATAAGCAGTAATTTGAAAGTAGCTAATCAGTTTTGGAAGCTAGAAATAAAGCTAATAAGATGCTGGGCATGATACAAATCGCAATGTTGTTTACAAAGAGCAAGGAAGTAATAAGTAAACATATAATAGCTATGTTAGGCCAGTAATAGAGTATTATGCACAAGTTTGGATCCACTTATTTAAAGAAAGACTTAGGTATGCTAGAGAGAGTGCAACGTAGAGCAACAAGGACGATATTTCTGGGTTTGAGGGTAGAAGGCTATGAGGAGAGAGGCTGAAGGGTTGAGAATCTGTTTTCTGTAGAAGACGATTTCTCAAGGGGGGACATAAATACAGTCTGCAAAATGTTATCTTTTGATAATACAGAGATCAATAAATTTTTTCTTAGTAGAACATGGACAGGTGACCAGGGAACAATAGAAAATTAAGAAGAAAGCATGTATCTTGATATAAGAAAGCATGCATTCAGTAATAGGGTTGTTAAATTTTGGAATAGTCTGCCAGAGGAGGTTGTTGAGTGTGACTCGATTGCAACATTTAAGAAACGGTTAGATTCGTTTATGGATGGGTTGGGAATCATATAATATATTGACGAAGCCAAATTGGCGGGTTTTTAGTTGTGATATAGTTATAGTTAGATGGCATGTGTGACCATAGCTTGGTCTTAATGCATGTAGATGTTTGGTATCTTATTTTATATCATTAGATTTTTTGACTAAAGCCAAATTAATTGGATTGTAGTTTTATACAATTATAAATCATTCATTTCTTGAGGACCATAACGGTGTTAAATATTGTCTATGACAAAAGAAATTAATAAACGGTAATAGCAAATGCTGTATCAATATATTCTAAGAACCATTCGGTTGTATAAAAAATGATAAGTGTTATTCAATTTAAGTAAACTAAGTAAACCCAGAGGGTTGTAATATAATATAAAAGAATATTATAAATCTTTAAACATAAGGTTATCAATATGGTAAATATTAATATACAAAGAAATAAAGAGTTTTAACCCGATGGTTGTAAATAAATAAACTATAATAGCAACAATATAAATTAATGAACCGAACAATTATGATATAGTAAATATTTATATAAATGAAATATTTAACCACATGGTTGTGAATACAAAAATAAAGTAAGATAACATCAATTATATAAATTATAGGTAAATAAGCAATTAAGCTTTCAAAATATAGAAAATGAAGCATATATAGCTTTCGAAATACAAATGACTTTATAGCTTTTTAGCTGTTCAAGGATATAAGGATATATAAAATGTATATAATTAAGCAATTTAGCTTTCAAAGATATATAGAAAAAATGAAATGAAGCAATATAGCTTTTCAAATACAAATACTTTATTAAATCAAAATACAACTACAAGATTAAGGGTATTTTAAACCATAAGGTTGTTTTAATATCAAAAGTACAAAAATAATATATTTATATAGCTACAATTTTAACCTTCAGGTTTTCTATGACAATATGACAATGTTATTATTAATTTCCAATAATCAAATCAATATATATATATTCCTTTCAGCACTTTTCATAGGTTCCAATATTGTTATAAAATCTCATATGTTAGATTATTCTTTAATTATTGAGTATTTCACTTCACAGTTGTATTTTCTAGATGAAAGTTTGTTATCACAACTTTTCCACAAGACAAAAATTATTGAGTGTTCTTACACTAAATTCCAAAAAACATTAATTTCAAGGTGAAGTTAGATTTATTTATACGATTGAAGAAAAAGGTCAGGACTTTGAATCTTGAAGAAGACTTCGAAACGAAGATTTCAATTATAACATATAAAAGAAATTCCAAAATGAAGATCATACAAAGAAACTCCAAATAGCAACTTTGACGACGAGTCCAAATCTAACATCAGAACTTGGACTAGAAATAGAAACTTTTGAAATGAAGATTTCAACACCAACAATAGAAAGTTTTGCACGAAGCATCCAAAATAGAAACCTTGAAGAGAAAATTTAAGTAAGTATTCATTACTCTTCACTTTCTGATTAATTTCATAACATATAATTCTTTAATATATGAGAGATATTTTTATTTAATTTATTATATATGCTATTTCTTTTCAGACTTACCCCGACCATTAACTAGTATCAAATTTGGAGGGGGTTTCTTCTATTCGATGACCATTCTTCATAAATCTTCAAATCTAATGACTTCACTTGGTGATCCACTGCAATAGGTAAGTGAACATTACAATTTATAATTATCACTATATTAATATTTATTATTTTCCAGGCATCTTCTCACTACTAACCTTAATTAAGTAGGAAAATCACTCCTATAACACTTCACAAGAAGGATTGTTTTTGTCTCTATGATAGTGGCACTTTACACACACTATTATTATTTATTCTTATGATTTTAATGATATTCGACGATCCACATGAGTGTTTTTAAAAGTTTATTGCACTGGGCATCTATAATATAACTAGGAAACAACTCAAAGAACTATATCAATCAAAGAACTAAAAGAAAAACATATATATGAGTAATACAAGTCTAATTCATAATAATGATTATAAATACATAATAAATAAAACAAATATAAAATGACATAAATGATCATGAAAACTTATGCTAACTTATACATTATAGAAATAATCAGTGATTATTAAGTGATTTTTAGCCTATATTCAGCCAACTTTCTAATTACCTGAATTTACACAACTTTCAGGATTAACTGATATTTCTGATATTTCTACAAAACCATATAAAATGAAAAATAAATTTACACTCTACTAATAATATAAATCACACAACAAAGAAAAATAACGTTGTGTAGCGACAACGGACTCCCGTTATATATATATATATATATATATATATATATATATATATATATATATATATATATATATATATTATATATATATATATATATACCTGTATATATAAAATCCGTATTAATAGTCAATCTTTAGGCCTAGAAGGGTAGTGGTACTTTAGTACACATTCAATATACATAAAAAGAGGTAATTTTAATAAAAAACAAAAAAAAACAAATTAAAAAAAACCGTTTTTCACAACCCTAGACTAGGATACTTAGGTATAACTGCGTATCCCGACTTTCCCTAATGCACTTTTTGGAATTTTTTTTTTCTGGAATTCAAGGCCAATAGTAGGTAATAAGCACACAAAAAAATAATAATGTAATTCTAATAATAAAAGTTTTATTAAAGTTTTAATAAAGCTCCTTCAGCCTGACCGTGGAGGGGTGAAGCGGACCACCATTGAGGGGTGACTCGGACCATCTGTTTAAATTCGTCTTTTACGTATAAATTCAATTTTTATATTTTATAATATAATAATTATTTATCATATTAAAATTTAAGTAATAAGTATTATGTAATAATAAGTAATAAAAATGTCAATAATGATAAATAAAATAAGAATAAAAATAAGGTGGTCCGATTCACCCCTCTCCGCTCAAAAATTTTGACACTTTTTGAATTCGTATTTTTTATATAAATTTCATTTTTTATTTTAATTTTTACTTAATATAAGTAACTATTTATTATATTTAAATTAATTATACGTAATAAAAATGTCAATAATAATACGAAAAACAATGGTGGTCCGAGTCACCCCTCCATCAATTTTTACAGCGGGGTGAATCGGACCAAGTTAGGCCCCGTGATTTTGCCACTAATACTGTTTGGATCAAAAATTTACTTTGCCAGTTTAAAGCTAACATACTCGAGTGTATCCACTGAAAAAATAATTAAAATCCATCCACAATTTTTCATTTTATAATAAAGTTAAAAAAACTCACATTTTTCAAAAGTGAAATTCTATTGAAGGTCATTTTATAGCCTCATTTCTAACATTTTTTAAAAATATAAAAACTCTCTAAAATTAAAGATGATCTAAATAAAACTTTTTTTTTTTTTTTTTTTATTTAGAGTGGACCGAATCACCCCTCCTAAAGAGGCGGGCCTGGTCACCCCGCCCGATGCTATATATATATATATATATATATATATATATATATATATATATATATATATATATATATATATATATATATATATATACATTATCTCTTTTTTATGTATATATATATGATAGGTTACATAGATTTAAATAAATAATTTTGATTTTTGCTGTGAAGCTCTTTTATTATAAAACAAGTTTTCTTTTCACTTTCATCAAATAAAAATGTTTTTAAAACAGTCAGAATCATTAGTGGCGGTTTAAGCATGGCTTCGTGTTGTGTACTACTGCAGAAAATAATTTATGTACTTTATGGTAATACTAAATTTATTTCTTATAAAAATATATATATATATATATATATATATATATATATATATATATATATATATATATATATATATATATATATATATATATATATATATATATATATATATATATATATATATATATAGGATATAAGTAAACCATGGTCCTCAAAATAATTTAGTATTGGAAAGGTTGTTAATAATTTTTATAGCAAAATTAAAAAATTAAAAATTCGATTTACTATAAAAGAACTTTTTTTTTATTTTTGAGCTTCAAATTGATTTATTTTCCAATTCATTTTATTTAATTTTTTTAAGTTTATTTCGACGTAAATATTTATTATTTCTTGTATACAATAAATGTTTATATATATATATATATATATATATATATATATATATATATATATATATATAGAACGCCTCGTGGCGCAGGAGGTTGAGTGCGCCTCATGCGAGAGGAGCTGGTTCAAATCCTCGCGGTAGCAGTTGGGTTTTTATCTACCTGAGGCAAGAATTAAAACTGACTGCGAACACGTTGAGTGGCGCTGGTTGGGATACTTGGCCTTAAGTTCGATTTCCTGTGGTCCCCCGTGTTACCCCCCTGCATAGGGGATAAAGAACACGTTAATAGGTAGTTTTTATATATATATATGTATATATATAGATGGTCAGATTTTTTAATGCTCACAGTATGTAGCTAGAGAACGGCAGGTCCTACAGTAAAACAAATTATATATTTGGAATCAGCCGAAAATTCTAAGGATGGGATTTAAATTTTTTTTTTTTTTTTAACTAAAGGAATACCCTAGGGTAAACCGCAAGATGGCAGGAGTCGGGGTCTCGGCCTCCCGGTGGGCGGCGGGGGACTAATCCCCCTCCGGGGATGGTCTCCGGAACCCCGCTCTTTGGTCTTTTTTTTTCATCTGGGTTCCTCCAACCATCCCCTCCGGGGTATGAAGCGTCCCCCCTCTGTCCCCCGTCAAACAAGGCCCTAAATTTGGTGAAATAATTTTGTTTTTGTTTAAAATTTTAAGTTTTTTTAGGGGGCTCGAGGCAGGGCTGGGTTCGTGGGCCCACGACTGCCTGCGGCACAAGCCAGCCAGAAGTCAGTGTTCCACCAGGCCGAGAGGTATCTATGTGATGGAGTATTCCGCTGAATAAAAAAAAAAAAAAATTACACTTCAAAAAAAAAAAAAGTTAAATCCCATCCTTAGAATTTTGGCTGATTCTAAATATATAATTTACTGTAAATGCAGATCTCTAACAATGACGAGAAAAAATCTATTTCCCTCCATATATATATATATATATATATATATATTTATATATATATATATATATATATATATATATATATATATATAACATATATATATATATATATATATATATATATATATACAACACTTATTGTGAAAACAAATAATAAATATTTACGTCGAAATAAACAAAGCTCAAAAAATAAAAAAAGTAAGTTCTTTTTATAGCAAATAAATTTTTAATTTTCTTTACCTAAAATAAAAAATTATTACCAACTACAATACTAAATTATTTTGAGGACCATGGTTTATAAGGTCCTATATATATATATATATATATATATATATATATATATATATATATATATATTATATATATATATATAGCATCAGGCGAGGTGACCGTGCCCACCTTTTTTAGAGTGGTTGATTTGGTCCCTCTAAATAAAATAAAAAATAAAAAAATAAAAAATTTTAGCTTTGAATAGCCACGCAGTAGTACTACGTTTTATTTAGATCATCTTTAATTCTAGAGAGTTTTATATTTTTAAAAATATAATAAATTAGGGTACAAATGCCCTTCAATAAATTTCACTTTTAAAAAATTTGAGTTTTTAACTTTGTTATAAAATGAAAAATTGTGGATGGATTTTAATTATTTTCCAGTGTAGCACAGTATGTTAGCTTTAAACTGGCAAAGTAAATTTCTGTTCCAAACACCAAAAAGTACTAGTGGCTAAATCACGGGGCCTTCTTGGTCCGATTCACCCTGCCGTAAAAATTGATGATGGGGTAAATCGGACCTATTGTTTTTCGTATTTTATGTATTATTATTGACATTTTATTATGTATAATTAATTTTAATATAATAAATAGTTACTTATATTAAGTAAAAATTAAAAAAAATGAAATTTATATGAAAAATACGAATTCTATAAAGTGTCAATTTTTGAGCGGAGAGAGGTGAATCGGACCACCACATTTTATTCTTATTTTATGTATCATTATTGATATTTTATTACTTATTACTAATTTTAATATGATAAATAATTAGTAGTATATTAAGTAAAAATTAAAATATAAAATTGAATTTATACATAAAAGAGAAATTTAAACAGATGGTCTGATTCACCCCTCAATGGTAGTCTCATCCCTCCAAGGTGAGTCTGAATGAACTTTATTTAAACTTTAATAAAACTATTATTATTAAATTTAAATTATTATTTTTTGTGTGCTTATTACTTACCTACTATATGGCCTTGAATTTCAGAGAAAAAAATTCCAAAAAAGTGCATTAGGGGGAGAGTGAGCCAAAGTTATACACAAAGTGGTCCAAGTCTCCTGCCTGGCTATATATATATATATATATATATATATATATATATATATATATATATATATATATATATATATATATATATATATATATATATATATATATATATATATATATATATTAGGGAATGAACGGAACTGAAATTTTCAGTTCCGGCCGGACAATTTGAGATCACAAAAAAATTCATTGAAAAAAAACAACCGAAATTTCTTGTGAACTTTCCTTTAACTGTAAAGAAATGTAAAAAATATTTTTATATAACTTTCAACATAAAATCTTATAATTAGGACAACGCCACTTCATGAACATATTGAAGAGAATATCTGGAAGTTCAAAAATTTTAATAGTAAAAGGGAGAGTCTTGTATTTTCTAGAACAGGAAACCACAAAGAGCAATAGATCAAGCCGTGAAATAAGTTAGTTTTGAGGAGATTTTCTCCCCAAAAGATTTGGCATATCAATGACCACAAATCACAGAAAATAATGGATTTTATCTTAAAACGTTTCCCTGACTTTCCCTGACCAAATTTTTTTCCCTGACTTTCCCTGACATTCCCTGACTTTCCAGAAAGTGTGAACCCTGAGATAAAATGTTACCAACTTTGTACAGGAAATTGAGATCAGCAGTATTCGAGAAGTTATCTAAGGCTGATCAGATATAATTTACTACAGATATATAAAGAGCTAAATAATTCAAAAGACTCATTTATTTCTTTAACTGCACTCTGGCTTACCAGCGAGTTTGAAAACCAGCGAGTTAAAAATAATATAAAGTATTTCCCAGGTTCTCATTCTGGAATTAAAATCACTATGAGTTTTGAAATTACGATGAATAATTGGGAAATTCCTCCTAACATAATCCATTTGATCCTTCGAGATGGAGCATATAACATGAAACTTGGAACTGATTTAGCAGAATACACAAGTTTTTCTTGTTTTATTCATAAACTTTAATTTATTACAGATGCCTTATTTTCTCAAAGAACAGTGTGATTTAATTAAGAAATGTAGGAATATTTGTACACATTTCAATCATTCCAGTTTTTGATCTGTAATAAACTTAAAAGAATACAAAGAGACTTGGATCCACATCTTGCAAGCCCACTTATGCCAATTCAAGATGTTAATACAAGGTGGAATAGCACATATTTGATTCTAGAAAGAATTGAATGTTTGAAAAGACCTCTGCAAGTTTATATTATAGAACAATCAATCATTTAAGCTTTGACTGCTAATAAATGGAAAATACTTGAAAAAATTCTAAGAGTTTAGCAACCATTTCTCATTGTTACGGAAACTAAGGCAAAATCAATTATATCATCAATTATTCTACATATTTGAGCTCTCCAGCATATCTCTCAAACTCTGAGGATGACAGCAGAGAATAAAAAAGAGCTAAAGAAGGCATTAGAGTTTAGATTTATGAATAAAGAGGAAGAGAAAGGATCAATAGGCATATATCAAAACAAGATAATTGTTTTAAATACTGTAGTAGACCCAAGATACTAACTGACTTTATTTTCCAATGAAATAAGAGAATTGAGTAGAAAATGCTTGAAGAAATATGCAAATAATTGAAGGTAGAAAGTGATAATAGTAGTAGCAGTACAGAAGAAGGTTCAGGCGATAAGTCATTTTCAGAAACGAGCATTATCTACAATAAACTTAGATTTGCCAAAAGTACCTCAAAATCATCAGGAGCATTAAGAGAAGAAATTGCTGCAAAGTTACTTGGTTTTTATAAGTTTGAAGAAAGTGAAAGTGACAACGGAGTCAGTTAGTGTAAAAGGAAAAAAAGAAAAATCAGTGGCTCTTCAAAGGTGAAATTCTTAAAGAAATTGATTTTTTTTCAGAAAAATCAATTTCTAATCTAGGAAAAGAAAGAATTCCTTAATTGGTGGAGAAAGTGAACAAAGCTAAATTCCCGAATGCAGTACTAGCTCAAACATTACTCTCCTTCAGTCTCCTCCATATATTCCAGAAATTATTTTCATTTTCAAGAAGCAGGGAAATAATTTTGAGGAAAACGTTCAAAATATTGCCCAATACTGATGAACAGTTTTCTTTACTTCACCACAATTCAGCATTATTTTCAAAAGTGTTTAGGAAAGTTAGTGGGAGAGTAATTCCGGTTCCGGCGAATTTTCAGAATTCCGGCGGAACCAGCAAAAAAAATGTCAAATTCGGCTGAATTCGGCGAACGGAATTCCGTACACCTAATATATATATATATATATATATATATATATATATAAATATTTATATACATATATATATATATATATATATATATATATATATATGGGTCATTCCATGACAAAACACCAGATTTCAGAAAAGTTTCCCACCTGACCACCTCTAATGTTGATAAAACTTTGAGGATAGATTGATAAATATCTTTAAGGGAGGTTTGTAAAATGTTAGGCGCAATCTAAATTTTGTGGATACATGAGCCCCACCCCAAGTGCACTGGGCTAGTTTTTAGGAAAAATTAATAAAAAAAAAATCTTGAATTTAATGGTCAATAATTCTAAAGATATTGCAGGTAAAGTGCTGAAATTATTCATCCCTAGGTAATTATTGCCATTAAGTTGATTAATTTAGTTTTAAGGACACCAGAAAGAAAATAAGAGGTACAGGTTGGGCATAAAGTCTGCAAAAATGATTATCATGAAAATAAATTCCCATTTTTAATCATCAATAAAATTGTAATCAGTTGATTTGCAGCATTCTATTTTGGCATGCATGTAATATTTGAGGTTAGAAATCTGTTTTTAAGTCCAAACCCATCCAAGTTATGTTAGTTGCTTAGATGCTGTCATCCAAATTTGACATTTTATTTTCATGGTTATTTTTCTTGTTAAAGCCAAAAAATTTCAGAATGTAGGTTTTCTCTATTGTTTTCTAACATACGCCACTGGAAAGATCATGCTTTTATTTAGGGGAAGATTCAATATTGGAGATTTTGGACCCCATTTTAGCCCCCACCTAAAAATGGACATAAAATTCTTAATTTTCAGATAATTTCAGATATCTAGAACGTCTTTTTCGGGTGTTTTTCTGTGTCTGTAGTCATTGTTTCGGCATTTTCATTTTTTCAGAACCTAAGCTTGACATTTTTTTGAAATAACTTCAAACTTGAAATATGCATAGATGGGTCCATTTCGCACAAAATGCACGAAGGAGTTTTCTGTTTTTTTTAAAATTGTGCTTAGCAATGTCGAATTTCAAAACCTTTTTTTTTTTTTTTTAATTGATGAGCTCAATTTTCAAAAAATCCAAAAACTACTTTGTGCATAATGGACCCATCTATGCATATTTCAAGTTTGAAGTCATTTTGAAAAAAATTATAGTTGATACGAAAAAATGTCAAAGCAGGTTCTGAAAAAATGAAAATGCTGAAACAATGACAAATCACAGAAAAACACCCCAAAATGACGTTTTAGAGAGAAAAAGCTGGGGTTTGCTTATTTCCCCATCAAAATTGTCTGAAAATTAAGAATTTTATTTTATGTCCATTTTTAGGTGGGGGATAAAATGGGGTCCCAAACTCTCCAATATTTTATCCTCCCCTAAAAGCATATTTTCATTTTGATACCTATCAGGATTAGGGGATTTTGAGGAGACTAACAATAGTGTGATATGTTAAATTTATTATCAGATATAAAGTTACAATTATATGATTATCTCTTCTCGCCCAAATGCTGGTCATCTTTTTTATAATTCTGCACCCTCCTTGAATAGGGCCCTGTCCATGAGTGGTGTTAATTCTATAAAAAAAAAATGTGATTTACATATACATTAAATAATAGTTTTTAAATGTAAAATTCTCTTTATTTGTGACAAATTCTGTTTGAAAATTAATCTTTCCTATCCACAGTATCACTCACTCCGGCACCTGAATAACATACTCTCATTCATTTCCTTTCAGTATTTTGAAAATTCTATCTAGATATCATATCATATAGAGTTCAATTAGCAATGCCTCAGCCTTCCCTTTAGAAAACTCAACATTACCATTGGCCCTCTCTGAATCCTCCCCATCTGGAAGACAGTCAAACCTGTTGCTGCAAGTCACAGGTTGACTTGACTTTCGAGATTGTAATCTTATTTCTATTATCTACAACTCTCCATACATCTGCAGACCTATTAACTACTATTTTAGTCTTTTTCCACTCATATTCCTGCCTAGTTGAATTTTTTAGGATTTCCAATGTTATAATCTTTTTTCTAAACTTAAATTTGATAAGATACAAATTTCTTCCATTTTTACCCATTTCTGCAAAGTCTAGGACTCATCCCCAGTATTGTCTCTTGCAATGTGTTGTGACGGCTCTTGTGCATATACCCATATACCCCAACGAAATATTATTATTATTATTATTATTATTATTAAGCCAATTTCTTTTATAGAAATTTATGAGTCTGACAAATGTTTCTTCGTTGTTGAATAAAATAGAAGAAAAGAATTCAGAGTTACAATTTGAATCAGATGAGGAAGAATTCTTTGCTCAAATTTTGAAGTCAAAATTTCCCTTGGTGCTTGCAAAGAAGTTGAGTGATGAAGACGTAAAGGTATTTATCAAATCTAAATTTTTATGATTATTATTATCATCATCACCCACCTTTTCTCTCCAAGACTTAGGCTTTTAAGCAGAGAAAAGTAGTAGAAGAATAGGACGCAAGTCGAAAAGAAAGCCCAGCCTTACCGCCCCCTTTATACCTTTTAGTGAGAACTCGTCGCAGTCACCAAATCCACCCTAGACCTTCACGGGACTGCGACGGACCCTCACTATGGCATCTCGTCAATGCTGGGTTCATCCCTTGGCTTAGGCGAGCCACAACCATACTCCCTTTCAAAACCCTGCCATTTATTCCTATTATGCACCGTTCTTCTTGCCTCTGGCAAACTCACATTTCTCTCCTCCAGGCATTCCTTTACTGACTCAATCCACTTTTCTTTGGTCTCCCAGCCGGTTGATTCCCAAACACCAGCGTGCTAGCTGCCGATTAACGAGCGGTGTGACTTAACCAACGACTAATTCATTCATCCTTTTCGCCATGGGGGACCAAACCATCTCAATGTACTTTCATTTATTCTCTCATTTACCCCTTTCTTCACGCCACACAACTCTCTAATACCTTCATTCCTCATTTTATCAATTCTCACACCTAACAAGCTCCTAAGATTGTCCATCTGAACACATTGTACTTTAGATCTATACCTCTTATTCCAAACCATAGCCTCACTACTATACAATAACACAGATAACAACATACCCTCTTGTAAGACCATAGCACACTCAAGACTTAGTCCCTTTACATCCACCAAGGATTTAATTTACATTTAATTTAACATGCCATTTTACAACTTTCCTACTACACTCTGAATCATCCGTTCCTTTTCATCCCAAATATATCTAAATATTTAGACTCAGACACTTGTTCCACGCTGCTCAACACCTAACAACTTTACACTGAGGACTTCCTAACTCACAACCACAACTTTACTCTTACTATGTTTACTTTCAAATCCCCTGTCCATATTATTCACAAACCCTTATCCAAAACAACGTATAAAGAATGCTGATCAAGACTCTCTGACAGGGTCTTCATAATAATCTAAAGATTTTTTAATTATATATTATATATTATATTATATACATATATTGCGGTTATATTATGTTAAATAATATATTTATTCATATTAATACCTTTATCACCGTTTTAAATATAGTCCTTATCTACATTTCCTTAAAGTGACCGTTTTACTCTACGAACTTCTAAACATCACTCGGTAAAACCATAAATTATACCCGTACAACTTCTCGATATTCCCTGTTTAAAGAGATTCACCTATCTAGACAATATCCAACCAACCATACCATCTATTTGCAACTAAGCAATCTAAAAGGCTCTGGTTGGATATACACTGGGCATGTAAGCCAGTCAATTTTTCTTCTCATTCGGTGGTATGCAACTAATTTCTAAATAGACTCCTCAATTGTTAAATTATCTATCTTCTCCACTCATTTATAAACTCATAATAATTTAGCTAATAAAATTTTATAATATATCATCAACCAGATATTAATAAACCAAGCAACATCGTAATAACATATAATATTAAAACTAAATAGGTTCGATATATTTATAAATAAATAGTTTATATATTATATAATATATATTATAATATATATGTAACATAATCTTATATATATATATATATATATATATAATATAATATATATATAGTATATATATTATATCCTATCTAATATATATATATATATATATATAAATATATATCATATATATAATATAAGTATATAATTACATATATAATATATTAATATATATAAATAATATACAATATAATAATAAATAATATATATTAATAAAAATAAAGATGCATTAAGAGATAAAAAATATTATATATTAATAATAAAATCAGTGCGGCAACTTCATCGATCTCAACGATCGTCCCGCCCAACAAATACAACCAAGCCCCCCAAGGCAACTAAACCCAAACTCGGAATAGACACACAGATTTATTTAAAATTTACAATAAAACCCAACCAAAACAACCCAACAATACCAACCAACACAACCGACCAACAAAGCCCACCTTCCAACCCAACTACAGACGCATCGGTACTTCCACACCACACAAAACCAAAACAAGCACACCACCAACCAACAAACACCAAACCAAAACAAACAACACACAACACGATAACAACAACATAAACAACAACAAAGAAGACGACCCCCACAACCACTCATCCAAACATAATCGAGAGGCACTGCAGCACAATAGTACCCAAGACAGCAGGCCCAGCAAAATCGTCGCGCAACCCTCCCAGTCGAATTAGGAGCATGTCTATGAGAAGGAGCAGGCGAGGACCATAGCCGAAACAACATATTCTCCAGTAATCTCAACGATAGGGGTTAGTTGGCAACTAATAATAACCTTACACAACATCCGGGATCGCCCAAACCCGTAATGCCTACCACCTTAGTACATTGCAAAATCCCGACACCTTACAACTATAGGACCTCAGTTTATTTGCTGGATGACGAAATGTTCGGCATATAAATTATAACAGTTCTCCAGTGAGAAAGTAGTTAGCTAACATAGGTATTAAAAAACAGGCATGAAAAAATCTGCTTCTGTATGGGAGAACAGTAGCCAGCAAGCAAATCAAGAGCTTTAGTTTTAGTAGAAGGAAGGCAAAGAATTTACAAGCCACAGCAAATCCGTCGAAGATGGGAGATTTTTGAGATTCTCGAAACCCTAGTATTAGGCAGATGTGTTTTACTATAACATCAGGCACATGAGCCTCCACCCTCCTCCACCGTACCCCCAGGGCTACCTGTGGAACGTGCTGCTGTCAGGTGGAAAATCAAAGGCTCCCTATCTTTTACTCTTGTTCCCTAGCGAACCTAGGGGGCTAGGTAGTAGTGAGGTTGCAGCTGCAATATTAAAACAGGAATAATTAAGAGTTAACTGATATTAGTAAAAGGCCTGTGAAGTGCTGGAATATACTAGTAACTAAGTAAAAGTATTATGATAATAAATATTAGACTGAAGATCATAAGGGTCATAACATAATAATAATATATATATATAAAATATATAATACTATATATATACTTATATACATTGAACATTTTGATACTATATTTAAACGAGCCCATTGCTGGGATTATACATGCAAAAATTAACATTGGACAAAGGAGCTCAATAATTTATATAAAGGTATCAAATGTACAAAGTTGTAGTCTAGGTAAATAGTTTTAATGGAGATGCGCGATTACATTCATAAAAAATTATTAGTTTTTTTGCGGGACAGATTTACAATAAAATGTTTTATAAATAGAATTATGGTTTGAGTTTTGCTTTCGAGAGATGATTTCACCAATTAAAGAGAGTGAAGCATTTAAAAAAGCTAAAGCAAACGAATAAAGCTACGGATAGATTAAATTGTGTTATTTGGAGAAAAAGCATAGACAGGTCAAAGACGTCGAATGGGCGTTCCTCTTCATGGTCCAACATGTAACGTATAATTTTGTTACATTAAAGTATCTTATTTTTCACTTCTCCTTAGCCAAAACTGGCCTATTATTCTATATATCAGCAAACAGATATCATCTGACCAACACAAGAAAAACAACCAATAGTAAAAAAAAAATGAATTAACCTTAAATAATTAAATCTCTCGAGATATTTTTAATTTCAGCAACAAAGATCCCAATCCGTAAAAAAAAAAAAAACATATTACAAATAAACATCATCGAGTATGGAAAATGATAAATATTTATAAATATATAAAGAAGAAAAATAAACAAAAGAAAACATAAATATATAAATATAATATATATATATCTATTATATAATATAGAAAAATAAATAAAAATAAATAATAAAGATATTAAATATAAAATAAAATTATGATAAACCATATAATATACTAAAAATAAATAAAACTTATATAAAAAAAAAAAACCAAAACAAATAGAACCAAAAAACCACTATAATAATAAGTAAAGTACAGTAGGGTGAAATATATAATAAATGGGGATATAATATATATATAACTTTTAATGATTGGTCGAATAGAAATCATAATGCATTAAATAAAGCCTAAAATTTAAAAACTACTGAAATTTTTTTTTTCTTAAATCGATATATTATTAATAAACAAATAGGAATTAAAATAAACTAATATTAACATATACTAATATACTGATGCAAAATTATCTATAAAATTAAATAGTGTATAATATATCCAGTAAAGTATTTATAAAGTAATAATACACACTCACGCATCATCACATCCGTCTTTTTCACGAAATTATATACGCCTAAAAAAAAGAAAAAATAAATACTAATTATGCTAATTATTTACACGCATCTAATCCTATTTCCATATATCATTGGGGTTAGTGCTGATTATATGAGTGGAAAAATTGTGACCTATATTTTTTTTGATGAAAAATTATGTCCCCAGTTTAAACTGGTCTCATATGTGTTAAATTAAATTTGTTTTTTTAGTGCAAGAGAGAAGCTTCAGGGTGTATGCATTTGGCTTGGGTGGTCAGACAATTAATAGGTCACCTAAATTAAAGTTTTTGTACATTATGAATACTAAATTTAAATAACGTAATAGAAATATTAACTTTGCATTAAAAAAATTCTAAGAAGAATTAGGTTAAAGAAAATGGGAAAATATATAAAAAATAAAAATGGAGAAATATAAAAATAAAAATCAAAATCCTAAAGCATTAATAAATGGCATTTATAATTACTGGAAATCAATACAATAAATAACATTAATAATAATTTTTTAATATATTAAATATTAAATCAATAAATTAATAATGAATAATTTCATATATATGTTTACTACATTAACTAATACATTGGTCACGTTGACCCCACGTCTCGAAAAAAAGTATAGGTGCGTAAAAAACGCTTGATCGTTCTGAACATCCTTTCTACTGAGCGCTCGTTATCTCTGGTTGACACTTTATCTTTGTCCCCCGGGACTCCACGAGATGTTGCGGACATCTGCTATTATATATCTCATATGTCTCAAATGTTCGTCTCTAGCGTCAAGGGACGCGGGCTTTCTTAACGCGACAGGGGCTTTCTGGCTGGCAGGTGGTTTGCATCAATGATTTTATTTTTCTCTCACTATTAATAAGAACTTGGGCGTTGGAGTCTTCAGGCTAAGAGGCTGCGTTGCGAAGAATGGCGAGAGCACTAACGAAGGAGAAGTGTATATTAAAGAGCGACTCCATTCTGTAACCGAACGAAGCTATGCAGGGTAAATAAAAAAATTTAGAGAACAAGAAACAACAAAACGATGAGAATCTCAATTCTTAAAAGTGCCCAATCCCTCTCAACTGCTCAGAGGCGGATTAACAACAATAAGTACAACGCCGGGAAATATAATATATAGTAACTTACCGACTTGGTTAAGAGGGGTGAGCTCGGCGGGATGAATATAAACAAGGGGTGACAACAAATAGTAACGTCTTAGTAAAGAACCATGAAATTATATGATTAAAAAGCAGGTAGTATGGCGAAGGTAAATGTAGCGGGAAATCAGACTACTCAGCTATAAAAAATTACTAAAACATACTAATATTCATCTTATAATATAGATACTTTTTATAATTATGTATTACATACTAATAATATGTATATATATTAGGATGGTTATTTTAGTCTTGGCTTTCCAATCTATTCCAAATGTATAATATATTAGTGATATTCTACCCGTACAAATATTCATTACATCGATCCATCACTATCTACTATTATCATTTATAACATAATTTGTAATAAAATAATTATTAATATATTTTCTTAAAATTAATTTATATATATATATATAATATAATATATAATAGGTAAATTGCTTTATTTCCTAATGACAATTTATATTTTAAACTCGTAATATATAAACTTCTCTAATAAACATCCTATTTCTCAAAAAATCTGTATAATATAAGTATATAATACTATGGAGATTTTTCCTCATTATTTCTGTAGCAATATTCATCACAGATTGTGGTGGAGCAGTTGTTTAGTTGTTGACCGGTACCTTTATACAGTTCGATCTACGTGAGTATTTATGATTTGGTGTTCACTAGCAACTCTGTCACTCCAACCCACAAACACAAAAAGATTGTACAGACGTATATAAAAGTTGAAACAATTTGTATGCCTGTATGTATCTTCCTTAAACTGAGTGTGGAATGAGATCTTCCAGTCATAATCTTAAAAAATATCATAACTAAAATAAGTGATTCTTTCTTTAAGTGACCAACAAAGAGAAAACCTGAGTGAGACGAATGGTCTCCGATTAAAGAGAATACGGGTTTTATGAAAGTTAAGAATGCACAAAACCAATCTAAATCACACATAACACAGACATCACACATTTACACATATACTTATACAAACTCAACCATAAAAAAGTAATAACTTGGGCTATAATGAGGATAAATAAAAAAGTACTGTCTTTACAGTTATGAGCGAACTATTAAAAGTCTGGTCGTACTTGCAGTAGCGTAAGGCACGAATATAAAAGTTAAGGGGGGCCTCATATGGAGTATCTAAGTACGGGTGGAAGAATTTCTTAAGTTTGTCTGGTGGTATTCCCCCCTTCCCTCCCTTTTCAAAACCGGTGCCAAGATATAACAAAATGTAGCCAGTGGAAGGTAAGAACCACCTGGTAGTCCACACCTTTAACACAATAGTACCTACAAACTAAAAACAAGACCCCTGCTCTCTTAGTAAAGTAACGTATCCCATTCAATTTTGCCAGAGATTGAATTCTTTTCACGTTTTTTAAGTATGTTTACGTCGTTAAGTTAAGTGTAGAACAGGGATATGTATAAGTGTAACAAATCTTGTCATCTGGGTATGTAGTAAGTATAGTATGGTTATACTATGGTTTCCCCAATATAAATTTTGTCCCTACCTTAGTCATAAGGTTCTCTTCTCTCCATTTATTCATACGTATAGTAGTGGATTTATGAGTATTGGGTACTATATGAATAGTTATATAATAATGTTATTTATTTTTCTTTAATTTATATAGGTATATTTGTGATTTTGGATATATAGTTTGTATAATCGTATATAATTTTGGTTTTTTTGCCTTTTATCTATTGCTTGTTGAATTGATTATATGAGGGAGGATATTTTAGTTTTTTGGATGGTTTTAGTATTTTGAAGTTCTGTTTCTCCGTTGTTTTAGATTGAGTAGCTAGTGCATGGTCCAATGTATGTGTAAGGGACCATACATCTTTAGTACATGCATAGATAGTTGCTTGGAGTACTTGTGTTCTTGGTTAGTTTTTATTATAGTTATATATGAATATAGGTGTGGATATAAAGTTATATATAGCATATATATATATTATATAATATATATATATAATTATATATATATATAATATAAGTACACCGATATAATGAACAGTATGTAAAGTTGGAGTATTGTGAGGTAGTGGCTTTCGTATACGTACTAAAGAAGAGTTTAAGTTGTTGTGATCTCAGATTATTTAATTAAAGTGTCTAAGACGGTAGTTAGTTTTAGTATGGTTTTAGGCCAATTTTCAATATTGTAATTCTAATATCTGTGTTGTTATCTCCGGTTATGTTGGTTTCGCTATACATGTCAATATGGCGTGGGGCTTGGTGGTGACTTTAGGTAATGAAGCCGAATTTCATTCAAGATTTCATGTCAGTAGAGTAGTAAAAGTTGCTTGTCATTGTTACTCATCTTCAATTCCATCCTCACCAAGTTAACCTGATATTTGGTTGTCAGCAAAACTATATCCTCCATATGAATCTTTTATCCCTTATAGTTAATTGATCATTATGGTTATTTTTGATAATATGTCAAACCGTAGATCCACCACTACTATATTGCGAAGATGTACCCAATTTTTTATATACTTTACATTTTTATCAAATAAATGTGTTATTTTTTTCTTTTATATTTAAAATAAATTTATTATTATATAGTATTAATATATGTATTAAATGCATTACAAATAATTTAAAAAACATACATTCCATCAGTAATTTCATCAAATATAATAAATTTTACTATATACTTTTATTTATATCATATACTTATATATATATACTATGATGTGATATATATAATACTTAATAATATAAATTATATTACTATATATTATAGTACTATATATTTATATATTCCATATTATATCAACATTTCCAAAAAATGAACTATTTAATATCTTTAATTTCAACTTCATTATATAATATTACAGTATTTTTATATTATTATACTATCATATATACTATGCAATATCTAAATATATAACAATAACTCAAACCAGTTAAGAAATCCTTTAATTATATTTCCATATATAATTTCTTTTTATAATTTGGCTACCTTTTGATATTATTACTCTTATAAATAAAAATTAAGACACCAGAGATTTTTACCTTTTAATTATATATACTATAACAAATTTCTCTTGATATTCGTCAGGTTTTTTAGATCAATTATATTTGTAGCATTTTCCATTACCACCTTGATAATGAGCTTTCTTACCTTTATATGAGATAATATATAGATATATAGGGAAATAGTAAGAGGTTATAAGATTACTGTAATGTGGAAATTAGTTATAGATAACATTAATAATTGCAACTAAAATACTAATATATATATAGATAGGATAAGTATAACAGATGAATTAATTACTATGAAATAAGTTCTTACATCCTTAACTTCTAAGCTATATATACATGGATAGTACTATATATTATTACCCTCCCCTATTGTTATAATAGTTATAAGGAGAATACGTCTCATTCTGCGGAATATACTGGATTCCACAAAGATAAGAAATCTATTTCGGTCGGGACCATTAATCATTATCTTTATTCGGCATGAACGTTTCCTCAATTCTATGGTCATGGTATCCTCTCTTCAGATGAGAAACAATCCGAGCTGTTAATTGAGTGTTTTCGAAACCTTCCTTCTATCAAGGTTGCGTGATATATTTACACGGATGCGTAAGTCGGGAAAGTTTTTCTTTATATATATTTCATAATGCCCTTTTGATAGATAATGTAGTAGTAATTACTAATTTTTTTTTTTAATCATTGCTATCTAGTTTATACATGCTCTATTCCATTACTATTTGTATGTTTTTTTCCGATTTTATACGTTTCATTAAACCTTTAGCATATGCCTCCCAATATTCTAATCATTCATTAGAGATTTTTAAAAATCGCAATTTTTTGGAAAACCATTGGTGAGATTTGCAAAGTCTTATAGTCTGATTAGTGAACATTAGTCCATTATATGTAAAACGAAAAAATAAATCTTGTAACTTCTTTGAATTCTGGAAATAAAACATGTATTGTAGTGGGGTGTTCAAACTTTTTGTATAAGTTCATGAATTTTAAAGATTATATTAGAGGCGCTAATTTTCAACGGTTAGCTCCAACAACTTGTCAAATTGTGAAAGCATAATATAAAACAATAGGGAATAGGCGTGCTCCTCAAAGTTTTTGGTTTCATATCCTCTTCGATTTCATAAAAACCATATCTTATTCTTCTATGTTTGGTTCTGGCCCCCTAGTACATCAAGGATGATAATAAAATAATTGATTATGATGGTCATAGATAATGCAATTCGCATAATAATATAAATAAATTTTTTAAATACTAGGCAAATAATAAAATAAATATCTAATTTGATAATATCCCGCCAAATAGGGAAAATCAAGTATATCAATTAATTATTATATTTGCGGCAAAAACATACCCATTAGAGTACGCGGGATAATAATCACATAATAATAAAAATACTTTTCTATATATTTATATAATTGAATTAAATTAGTATATTTCATATAAGTTGAAATACAATTAATTTTTTAATTAAGTATTGAGATATACACTCAATTTTCCTCTCTTCCAATAAAGCATTTGATATCAAAATATAGTTGGCCCATATAACAGCTTCATTTTTAGAAGGATACCTCTTACATCTAATGTACTACATCTTTTTTAAATACTGGATAATCTGCATTTAAAACGTGCTCTCGCAAAATAGTTATAGGGAAACGCCATCATGTTGTAAGACGGTAGTTATTATGGTATAGAGCCGCTCACGCAAAGAAGACTAGTAAGTATAAACAGTATTTTATGAATAACTTGCTCCTTAATAGGACAATAGATTCCCTTAAATGGATAGGTGTATTACAAATATCTAATCAACAAGCAAACAAATGAGGTTCGCGATCATATTGCCACATACAAGCAAAAAGACATTTTGGCAATTTATCCTGCTAGTGTCACTATCGTTGGCACTTATGATACCCCAAACAATTTAGTTAATAAAAATAATGTTATATTTAAGACATTTCCTTAATGAACTGACCAAATAAAAATCAATATAATATCATTATGGTAATAAATATATTGAATAAATAAAGTAGCATAAACAAAATAACATTTTTAATTTCAATCTAACTGTGAATTATGACTGCAAAGATATCAATGTAACGAACTGAAATCATTATTTATGAGCCCAAGTGAAATAAAACAAATTGGAGTTGATAAAATAATAATTTATTTGCCAAAAACTTAAAGAAAAAAAAATTAGTATAAAACTTTAGTAAAATTAAAAATACTAAAAATACCCCACTCCCTAAACCATATCTCATAGGAATGTCCTGATTAGTCTTTAAAAACCACAAACATAACAAGCAAACAAACTATACAGAAAGCTTCTCATATCGATTGACTCATCGTGTTCATATCTTAAACGTAACTAACTTTACTAATAACTACTTACTAACTACATTGACACATATTACTTATCAAACTTAGTGAGCATACTCAACCTAAGAAACTAATCCAATCCTTACTTTAGGTTTCTCCATACTAACTAACTACTACTAATCTCTCCCTACCGTACCACTAGATACTTACTTTCTCCACTGGACTACTACTTAAAAATAAAATTTAATAAGTAAATAAATCACATTTAAAGTGCGCGACATATTTCATGCTTAAATAAATAAGCATAATAGTGTATTAAATAAAATAATGTAATAATAATTAATAGATGAAATCTTCTATTAAGTAAATTGCTAAGATCTAATACTGCCCAATAATTATATATAATGAATAAATCAATAAAAATAAATAAGTAATATAATGAATATATAATAATAATTAATGAATTGTAATTGAATAAAATAATTTACCTTAACATAAAACAATAAATTACATAATTTTTAGTTAGATACTAAAAATATACTAATTAATGACTCAAGTGAGACTTCACTGTTAATTTAAATAATTATTACCTTTAATATATTTAATCGGCCCAAATGATAATGTAATATAAGAATAATATATAATACTAATAATAAATTTAAATGGTGGGATAATGATCGAAAAAGGAATTGTATAAAAGGTAGGATAACTCATAATAAGTGTATAGATATAATAAGTGCATAAAAATTAAATAGCCGACAGGATTCGAATAATATATCCATAGTTAATAAATCCAAATAAAATACAAAACTGATAATTAGTAAGCTAAAAATAAAAATAAATTAATATACAAAAAAAATGTTAAATAATAGAGAAAAGAAGCAAATTAAATAATATTAAGAGTAATATTGATAAATACTAATACAACACTGAAATAATAATAAATTAACAAATAAATTAAAATAATTAAATAAATATTATAAAATTAAATTGAGGAAGTAGATAATTAATTTAATGCCAAAATTTCATGTAAAAATCAATTTCAAATTCAAATTGTGGAATAATATCTAATGCAGAACGAATATAGATGAAAATGACTTCATATCAATCAAGATCAACATTAGTTTACAAATAAATCAACTAAAAAGTACTATTTCATTTAGTTCGGGCATTAAAAACATTTTCATCATAATAATAAATAATAAATAATAATAATAATAATAATAATAATAATAAATTAAAATATTATAACTATCAATATATAACTACATAATAATAATGCTAATTCAACTAGATTATAAAATAATAAATCAGTCACCATAAGCATATTTAATATTTAGCTATATGTTAAATATGACTGAATAGAACAACTAATAATAACTTAATTATATAATATATAGTAATAATCAAAATTAAACTAAGATTTATTAGTTTCTAAGATAATACACATAATGAGATAAATAAATAATAATAGACAATAATAATAAAAACCGAATAATCTTTTCAAAACTGATTTCATAATTACTAATTAATATAATAATAAATTCAAATAACAGTGAAACACACAACTATGTCTATTAATCCATAGACAATTGGTTTGACAGTGAAGGTGGTACTCTAATAATAACCTAACACTAACGAACAACAACAACCAACTGACTCAACTATCTTTTTAAAGCTCACTTGCACTTCAATCATGAGACTACTGACTATGAAACTACTACTATCTAATCATGACTACTTTACACTACTACTAACTAAGACCTCAACTACTCTAACTATTCAACAACATACCTACTATAGACTATAAACACCTACTAACTTATCTACTGCATAAACTACTAACTAGTTAACTTATTTATATAAAAATAATAATATCATAAAAATAAATTTAATAATTAAATAATAATATATAATTAATCTAAATAAATAAATAATAATATAAATAATAAAAAAATAAATTGAATAAATTAATAGTATAATACGAATAAATTAAATTGATGTAAATAATATTAAATTAAATTACATAAAAATAATAATAATAAATTACATATTATAAATTAAATAATTAATATAATTAATATTAAATAATTAATAAAATAATAATAAATAATTAAATAATTAATAAAATATAAAAATAATAATAATTAAATACCTAATAATAATAATAATAAGTTTGAAATGAATGATAAATGAATAACATTTATCGGAGAATTATAATAATCAATAAGTAAAGTAGGACATAATAATATATGTGAAGTAAAATAATAATATTAATAATAGAATAGTATGTGAAATAAATAATAATAATAATGAATAATAATAATAATAATAATAATAATTAATTGTTGAAAAAAAATTAATGTAATCTGTTGTTTTTGATAATAATAAAGTTTAATATCAATAGAATATATAAGAAATGATTAAATAATAGATTATAGTATATGATGTATAGATAGTGAATAAAGTGTAATAATGAAATGTCCACTTAACTCCCATAAGAGTATGTAATAATAAATAAAAAGTTTAATGTAATAAATAGGAGTGTGTTTGATGGAGCAGTAACTAATAATTTATGATGTAAATAATACAAATAAATAGTGCCATTCTGAGTAGTAAGTCTAATAAATTATAATTTATAAATAAGATATAATAATAATATAAATAAATATAAGTAATTGGAAATAATAATGGAAAAATAAAGGATAGATGAAAATAACTGGAAAATGTATTTAATACACAGATAAGTGTAATGTAAGAGGTAGGATGGAAAAGTTTAGTAATAAACATAATAGAGAGCAAATTTAAAATTAAATGTAAAATTAATATAATTGTAAACCAGTCTTCTGTAATGAAACGTGTGAAAAATAGCTATAAAAGTCTTAATAATAAAATCAAAAAACTAAACAGGTGTCTAATGATTTCCGCTCCGTGAGTCATCGAGGTTAATTAATGATTCATTGACCTGATAATGCCAGCTGTGAATCATATTATAATATTGTAAATATATTATAGATAAAAATTAGTAATATTAATGTAATAATAATAATAATACATTAAAATTAAGAGAAGATAATGGCCTAATAATTAGTTAAAAAAAAAAATAATTATTTAGTGTTATAATTTAAATCGTATCAAATGAGGTATAGATCTAAATAACAGTAGCAAATATGTGTTTCAGAATAACTAATAATGGACAAATCTTTAGGAAGACTTAATTAGCTTAATGGAATAGATTGTATTAAGATGATAATTTAGATTAAAATAATGGAATGGAATCATGTTAATAATGGGGTTATAACAAGAGAGGAAGCGATAAATGTGACTTTGGGATTTCGAATAGGAAATAGGAATAAGATAATTTTCAATTTTTTTTTTTGTTCAATTTTGAAAAAACTTGAATAATAATGATTATCATCGGGTATGAAGTGAACGGAAATTCTTTACAATATTGAGATGGATCTTGTAGTCCAATGGGGGAAAATGTGAGAGAGCCAATATCTTTACAACTACATATATAGCAATTATTATAATTAACAAAATGAAAATTGAATGTATATAGTCTCGGTTGCCGTTAAGCAAGCGAGTTGTTAATCCTGAAATAAGGGCGTGAGCTCGTGGTTGGGAATCAAATGGTCTCGTGGACTAATTTGCAAGGCAGGCCAGACCAAAGATAAAAAAGGTGGGATTGGAGTGTTTGCGGTAACCTTGTAGAAAGTATTTATATACGTTATGTCAGGTTTTGAGGATCCCCGATAAGCACTAACAATTAATAACTAATAGAAAGTATAAGGCGCACAATAGGAGTATAAGATATCGAGTGCATATAAAATACGAAAATATAAATGCAGTAGTATTAATATATAAAATAAGGAATGGAAATATATAATAATAATATTATGGTTGTTTTCCTATTTAAATGCCACAAATGGACATAAATAATAATAATTAAATTAATACATAATAATTAGAGTAATAATAAATAACCCTCAAATGCATTACTGGGAATAATTAATTTGACATCATAGTAGTTGACTACCCTGTATAACTCGCACTAAGTACCCGTGAATATAGCGGTACTAAGGTGAATGGAAATATATTATGTAGTATAAGTGCAACATACAGTACCATGAGATCGAGATAGATTATCCTCTAATACTATAAATAAAATAGGATATAAAATAGAGTAGTAATAATAATAATAATTGCCAGTGAGTATAAATAAATAATAGCGACTATAATGAAGTGCTTTAATCTTATTCCGATACATTATGGTGCGTTAACCAACCACATTAAATAATATTTCTATAAGTAATACATTTTTTCAGCGATGAAAATTTTATTTTGGTATATTACCGAGTGAAATTAATCATAATGAATGAAGAAAATCAATAATAATAATAGTATAATAATCGTAGTAGACAAAAGAATAACCATTAAATACATCTTAGAGATAGATAGATAAAATAAATAAATAATAATAATAAATAATCAATAATACTAGTGTCCTAGGGTACATTTTTGGGAGAGCATAGGTATAAAAATATTTGACAGAAAGGCGGTTAGAATTTAGATTCAGAATTAAGAAATTTAATTAATCGACATATGAAAAAAGTGAGTGGGTTGTTTAAAAGATATGCCCATATTAAATAAATGAAGCACTCTAAGATAAAATTTGATACATTACTGAATGTTACTGTAAGGCATAGCAAGGGAAATATTTTTTTTTCGGACTTTTTCAAACTTACTAAATTTTTGGTAACCCAAACGGCACAAGCAAATTCCTTACCGTCTCCACAAAACTAGATATTATTCCAAAATGGATAATATAGGTGTCTATAGAACTGTCTATTTCCTTAAGAGGTTAAGTCATCGATTCAGTAATGGTTTTCCATTCTAAGACAAATATCTTAATAACAGGACTATGAATTTTTACTTTATGCTTTTCAAAATAATTATTTGCCATAATTGAATTAGAGAACCATTGTCTAAGTTTCTGAAATTTCAATATTTTTTGAAGCATATTTTAATTTTTTTTTTTAATTTGTGGGTAATACGAGTAAACCTATTGTAAACGTACATTTATTTTGGTAACCGTTATAAACCTTATAAAACATGAATAATTTACATTAAACCTGGTACTGTAGAAGTTACAAAAGAGATATTTAGTTTAAAACTATTTATTTAAATTTACATGCTTAATAATAACTTGTAACAATTCAGGTAATAAATTAGCCATGAATTCCAAATAGAATGAATATATTAATATAATAGTAATAAAATATAATGAATTATATAATAAATAAATATATAATAAATAAATAATTATAATAATAAAATATAATAATAATCCTTTAATATCCTCAAATATAGAATGACGTAATTAAATAAATTATAATAAATAAATAAATAATAATAATAATAAATAAAAATAAATTATTTAACACATTATATAAAATAAGTACCTTATAATAATTAAATTAATTATTTTTATATAATATTAATAATATAATAATCAGAGTGGTTTCGTTATTCTCCATAATAGAATTGCAAAGCATGCAAATGAGATATATGCGTACAGTACGTAAAGTTGATCATAAAAATATAATTGCACAAGATCGTGATGAACTATCGATCCATTAACTCTGCCAGGTGGATGAAAATAAAACATGAATAGTTAAACCATCAGTGTATATATAATATTGTATTGATAAGTAGTAAATTTTACTCGACATATGCTTTCTGAGCTGAATAAATGCAAGACATTCAGATAAAACAATCCTCGCTTAGAACTAAAATATGGAAACTAAACAGACCCTTAGATTACTGTATTTAATATAGATTAATTAATTTGGTAAATTAATTTAGTGATTAATGAGATAGCACATAAGTCTCACAAATGAGGAGAGAAGAAAAATAAATTGACAAGTATCAGAATATTTTTAAATTATAGTATATGGTAATAAATAAGGAGTTAAAATTTGAATACTAATGATATAATATTTTATATTCTAATAATAATATAATGGCCTTTTATCGAAATAATTAATCCAATATTAACTAGCTAATCAATAACGGTAATAATTAATCCGATTAATTAATAATTATATTAATTATATTGGTGGTAATTATGAATCAACTATTAATAACCAAAGAATATATATATCTGCTTAGATCTTAAATGTAAGGAATAATCTTAATGAAAGATAAAATATTAATGCTTATAGACAAATATAATTATTCAATTAAACAGGAGAAGAAAGCCTTCATCTACTTTAACATTGGAATACATTATATTATTTTTATTTATAAAACAGCTCTTATATAATATCAATAAATATCTAATTATAAAATTATTCAATTTTTATTAAAATATTATATAATTAGAATAATTAATCACTATTTTATATGAAGGTCGATTATAAATAATTAATAGAATGATTAACCATATTACATTAGATTTTCTCCAAGAATTTAATATAATAATAATAATATAAATACCGATATATACTTATAGGTTACATTATTGCCATATCAAATGAGATGGCCACCGTTATCAATCTAAGAAATAACCCAATACAGTATATTAGTACATAGCACTAAGCATAGGACTAAATAATAAATACTACATAAATATCAAATAATATATTAATA
>JABUQX010135209.1:5000-21921 GCA_015478945.1 Trachelipus rathkii | reverse complement strand
TATTTATTTTATTTTCTTATTTTCTATTTTACAATTTTCCGCACAACCAAATGTTAGCCACGTGATCATACACATGGTATTCCTTTTCCCAGTATCTATTGTAGTTTTTGACAGAGATATGAGTTGTAGTTTTAACCCAAATTTCACATTTTAATAAATATTACATTATTTTTCCTGTTTCAAACAAGTTATCATCTAATTTCATTATGATCATAGTATATATATAAATATATATAAGTCTATATAGATATTATATATATACTAGATAATAATATATTATACATATACTATATATTTAGCTACTATATAGGAGTATATATATAGTAAATATAGCCTGATATCATATAATATACTACTCTTATACTAGATTATCCTTTAGTAATATATAAGTATAGGACTCCTACAATACTAATATATAATATATACTGACTCATTTGATCTTTGCACTGATAAGAATCTTCTCCCATTAGAAATGTATGAACCAGTATATACCATATATATAATATATATACATATTTATCATAGCGTTAACTGATTATTAATCTATAGCATATATATCTATAAGCATATAAATATACCATCTTGTTACTACAGAGTATATACCTACTACGCCTAATAATACTCTATATCAGTAATATCAATATGATTACTTACAGACCTAGCGACCTTACCATACGTAAGTCAGTAACCATATACGTATATCCATATACTCATTAATCTATCACTAGCCATACCTATTATACTCATAGTATATAAATACTTACTATACTATACTATAACCACCTAGTCAGTATCAATATATGATGAATATACTACTAACTATAAATGAACATCAATATCTTCAACAGAACCTCCTACTACCATGACCCTCCTACCGTAATAGTCGCTCAGCCGGGTTAACTCAACTATGAGCTATAGTATACCAATATATATAGCTATTACGCTCTATACCCTACGCTAGATTAACTACGTAACTACCTTCACTAGCATACATTAATATATAATATCTATGGTTCTGAATATACCCTATCAAAATACTCAGATACACTAACCCACTACAAACTCTCGCAGACACCCATAATATATAACTACATTACTACTATCTCCTGCGAATCCGAATATGCTATTAGCCGCAACTCAACATGAACACGGCTGATCGCAGCTACTCACCGTCCCGATAGGATAGCCCACTTATCATAAATATCTTTCTATTAGAACTTAACCGATCTAACTCTTTAACCATTGATGTTACACAGACCATAAAATATATAATTTTAGATTCTATCAAGAATAGGTTCCTTACTCAGAATTTCTATTTCAAAGCCTATTCGTCCGCGTAACCTTGACTGTCTCAACCCCGCCCTCTATTTAATCTCGTTTGGGCTCACTCTCTTTCCTCACACAACACTATACCAAATTGACCCTTATGGGTCTCAACCATCCCATCCTCGTCTTTTTTTCCTCCCCAATATCCTTCCAATCACACACATTTTCATTAAAACCTCGAGCCAAGAATAAATAATTAAATGCCTAGCAGACTAAATAATTTATCCGTAATACATAGAGGCTAACCTCTTAATTTTAATTCCATACAACAACTGCCCGCCAGTATCTATTATCCTTTGAATCCTAAGCCAACCTTGCACCAAGTAAACCCACGCCGTTGTGATTCGGCTACCCTCAGCAATAATCACGAACTGTGCCTGGTCACCGAACAAAACCGCTCCTAACAACTTAATTCGCTTTCGAACGAGCTCTTCTACAAAATTTCTCCGGTCTCGCGCTGCCCTCCCTTATCACCTTATTCTATTCTAACTCTACCACATGTCAGCTATACTGAGCACTTTGCTTGCACTTCAGCTACACCCTCCGTTTTCGCTCCGCCCTCCTCTGCTCTTATCGATACGAAACATCTATTCGATCAATAAGACTTATTCCGTTCTTAAGAAACTCAACCGCATCTTCCTCTCTACACTGAGAAAATGTAACATTAATTTGACTAAACTCAGTCTTCAAAACTTGCCCGAGGGCACAAGCCATTTTGGTGGCGCCTTTAAACATCCGTTTCCGCAAACTTTAAAAAATAAACAAAACATCTAACAATAAAATAAATAATAGTATAAAATAAAAAAATCTCCCAAATATTCCATTAATAAACTAGATTCTCGCATTATAAGGCGGCACCAATATTTGAACTGTGACAAATGAACTGGTGCCCTCAACTATTAATTTCGACAAATTTCTCAATCGAATGCTCACTACAGTTTTTACATGTTCTTAAATAGCGGCAATTAGCGCTAAATAGATATTACACATTAAATCCTCTTCTTTTTTAATTGCTGGCTTCGGTCGAAGAAGTTTTTTACCAAGCCCAACATTATTCCATTTTTAGCAAATTAACGTTCTTTTTTTTACGCTCTAGTAACATCTCAATTTATTCACTTTTCCAGCGATTAATCATATCATCAAGTTGTTGCTGTACAATACATTTTAATTACGGACCATTTTGAAAAGAATTCTATTTCAAACTTTTCTTCTCAATCTTCATCACGCCTCATGAATCTTCTGGAACAGAAGCACGATCAAGTGAAGTCTTCATTGATCTAAATAATGGCCTATTTTTCAAGGCCACAGCATCTTGGCCTTTTGACATTTTCATAAAGTCAGGTCCACATAATTTATAAAACCAAAAACTGTTACAACTGTTTCCGAATTAAAGAATCTTTTCTAGAAAGAACAACAAACCCGTTTATCATCTTTTTAAGGATCTTAACCTCGTTGTGAACCAAGTACGACATAATATCTTTCTTATCAAATTTACGCCTCACCACCCCACACGCTTCCCATAGAACTCTCTAAAAAAGAGAACTTACACTCAGACCCCCTCCTTCCACGTTGGAATGTTCACGCTACACCCCCGTTGTTTCGCGGCTTCAGTGACCCCAAGATGGCCCATAACAAGCAAGTCGGCCTCTCTCCCGGCCCTTGCTCGGAGCCCGCCTACTGATCTGTCGCCAACCAGTTGCTTTCATTTCGTGCATGATGACGATTACTTGTGACATTTCCCCTATTGTTTAAAAAATGTTGCGAACGAATAAAGGCGTATCCTCTGTGTAAAACGAAAAAATTCCACCATGTGTCTACCGCAGTTCTTATTCCTTTATTTCGGCCGACTCTCACGTCTAGAATAACATCAAAACTATATTCTCTAGAGTCGTCCTCGCCTCCGTGCCAGGTGGGCTTAATAAAATATTTTGTCGCGACTGCCACACTCTTAAGATCCCTAGTTTAAACCGAAGTTCGACTAACATTGGTAAGAATTTTGTTATTTTAATTTGTTCTCCTCCTCGCATGACCACGCGCTGTAACATGCCCTCAGGCAGCCTTGGGACCTAAGTAGTGAAAGTACGCCGCATGAAATGGTATCACTACTTAACTTCATAACGCAAATGTATATATCCATTCATAAGGCAGCAATCAGGATCTGTATCCCACGTAAGAACTCACTGTTGTATACGTACAACAAATACTATCAATTCTAGTGACACTCGCACTGATCTACATATGCCGCCTTACACCCGCCTGTTATCGCCGACAATGATTACTTCAAATAAGATATCTCGATTATATAGGCATACTTACTTAAGACGTTTAATATATAAAACTTCAATTTTGTTTATTCTAGGTATTGTCAACAGAATACTGATACTCTAATACCAGGAGTTGCACGTATCCCATCTTTCTTCAATAACATGTTGATTATCAATGATAAACAATGTCAACTGGCGCTGTACATTATAGAACATCCCAGTACTTACATAATGAATACATATATAATCTAATGAATAATAATACAATAATAATAATATAATAAATGTAATAATAATAATAAAATAATAATAACTAATAATAATACTAATAATAACTACAATAACTATGAAATCACATATTTCATTAAATTAACTAATAATAATAAGTCTGCTAATAAAATAATAATAACATAATAATAATAATAATTATTAAATCAGAAACGGGTACCGATATACCTCGATCTAAGGCTAGTGAATGGAAGGAGGTGATAGTATTAACTTATCAAACGTACTTATCCATAATGACTCTAGTAGGTAACCAATATTCCTGATTATCGTACCATAAACAGAGCTTATTATTTTCTAATATATTCTAATATAGAAAACAATCTCTCTCATAGGATTATTAACAACTCTAAGAGTAATTGTGTAGCAATAAGACTACAACTATTGAACTAACATTCACATTGATCAAAACTAATAAATAACGCTTCTATTACATTCTAATAAAACCACATAAATAAGCGGACCGTAGACTAATAATATTTTCAGCTTTTATCAATTGAATAATTTGTAATGCAACACATCTTTACTACAATTTTAACTACCTATAACTTTATAACGCACCTGCAGCACCTTTTCTCCAGCTCTATATTATACATTCTCACAACTATAATTACTATTCACTCATACCGAATAAAATTATCGAAAATAATGGCATTCACAATAATGTAGTTACAATAGTAAACACACCATATGAGTTTTATCATGGTGAAAATACAATAACATCACTAATATCTCAATATTAAAGTTACATTGAGAACTAAATGCATATACATTCAAAAAAGTATCGACCTATACACTATAAAACCTAATCTGATTCAGTAAAATCAAACTAAAATCGATAATAAAAACGCAGAGGAGCAGTAATCGCCCGCCGAAATTGTCCATCAGTAATTATAATAATATGATAATAGTAGCTAAACATCAACTAAATAAGAAGTGATGCGCAAACATTAATTAAAATATTTCGATAAATGATTCTAAATGAGGAAAATATTGAATTGTAATACAACTTCATAATCATAACTTAACATAACTATCACACTAGTAATTTATAATAAGTATATTGCTATTTCTTTTCGTTAACAATCGAAACTACTACAACACATCTACTCCCTCCTTTCTTTGCCCACCCGATACCTCATAGAGCTACCACTTCTAGCGCATTATCTTTTTTTACAGCAACCCACTTTTCACTCACTTCACTGGTAGATTTTAGAGCTAACTTGATCGCGTTTTTTTTAACCACCTTTTCCATTTTATCACTGTAGATTTTAGCAGCTACCTTAGCCGCATTTTTTTAACAACCACCTTTTCCTAAATTTCACTGTAGATCAGAGAGCTAAGGGATGACCTCAGGACATGCTCTTCAAATGGGTGATCCAACAGTTTGGATCACCCATTCCGCCATCTTTTTTTCATCTATGATGTGTTTCATAGTTTTTCTGGAAAAAAGACAGGAATTTTTGTTTAATCTCTTTTATTCATTACCTTCCACGCCTTTGTCACTTATTGTAATGTTATTTATTTTAATCACTTTAATTTTCCACCAGGCGTCACCGGTGTTATAGGATAAGATTCCCACTTCGCTGAGTTATACAGAAATGCGCCAAATTAAACACGCTTTTGTACTTCAAGAGCTTGCAATTATTTTATCCCTACAAAAATAGACTAGGAGATAACAGTGGGGGGGTGGTGCGCCGGTTTTTTCCCACTTTTGGCCAATTTCCCCCTAGCATACCAACCAACGCCATGTGATTCAACTTATCGATAAAGAAAAGCAGCGATCAGCGGGTAACGTTCGCATTACGGTACGTGAGAATATACTCTTTATTCTAACCGACACATACACTTTCCAAAATGGTACAAATTGGGAAACTGCGTATGCACCGTGGCACCTACTACGCCTGCCGCCTGCCCCTCCCACAGGGCCCACACAAACCGATCCACCACCATTGCTCAGGTCACTAAGCCCCGATTATATACGGGGCTACATCAATCGGTCGGACATAGTCCAACCCTAACTCAATGGCAAGAGTAATTGCAATCAAAAAATTACTGCTTAAAAACTGCCAAACTGCAACCAGCAAAGTAGCTCAGTCCAGACACAGATCACCAACGATAATAATGCTGAGGTTAGGAAAATCCTCAACGCAAAACAAAAATCGAATATTGAAAAAAATTCCACCTGGAGAATTTCTTCAAACAGGTCGCATCCCCAGAATACCATCTCCCCGACGAACCCCTCAACTTATTCCAAGACATGACTAGAATATATAAGTTCCGATGGAACGAAACTGACCCTCTCTCCTCGGCCATTTTAAATTAAACAGTCTTTACGAGGACTTTTTCAATACTATTGCCCAATAGACAACAACTTACAGACCCACTCAAAAATAAGACAATCCTTAACCATTTCCGCAACTATATATAATTGTTTCACCAGAAAAAACCTGAGAAAATTGAAGCAGATTTTCAAAAAATATGACTGACGACCATCCCTCGTCTCCTTCTCAAGTCCAGCAAATATTTCCCCATAAAACTCACAGGTAGGACTTAACGACCCCTCCCCGAAAAACCACCTACTGCCTGCTTAATGCTCATTTAACTAAGCACCAAACCCCAACTTGATAAACCAAACCCAACTTCCTTTAAATAACCACGGCGCAAAGACCCAATGCAAATCAATTAAAAAAAACGATTATCCCCAAAAAACCAAACTATTTGGAACCTTCCCTCCTACTCCAAATAACACATTTCCTTCAAAGCACATTTTAACAAGTGTGTTACCACTGTGAAAGAGGTATGCCACCTGACAAAAAAGAGGGCCCCATTTAATCTTTTTGCCTCTCCCTCCCTTAACAAAACGACATCGCCGGGGCAATCCACCCCCCAACTTGGCCACAATTCCCAGATGGACAAGCCCCCTGCATGACCAAAATAACCCAATAAAAGAAGGCACCAATAACTCACATCAGCTGGAAACAAGCCCATTTACAATAAACACTTGGACTGCGCTCAGCATTCATCGCAAATTCACACGGAATACGCCCGGAGAGCTCTCAACAGAATGTCCCAGCCACTACGAACCCTCATCCAAATACGAGAAGACCTGGCTCCCCAAGAATCAAACAACGTTCCTTCATATACGAGCAATGCCCAAAGCTTCAAGACAATACCAATTAATACTTATTATGAATCCTCCAAGAACCAATCATTACATGGAACCCAAGAAGATGACCAGCGCCCATCACCCAAATCTATCGAGGACCCACATCCCCCTTCTACCTGAACCAGGAAACTACTATTTAGCAGGGACAGCCCAAAATCTTTGTTCTGTTTCCCTATGCACTCTCTCCCCACACTTTACACTGAACTACACCCCCAAGACTTAAAGCCATAGAAGAAAATCTACTCAACAAACACCACTACGCTAGGGCACACGAAATATTAAAGAAGTGTGTTCACACGATATGCGACATAGTCCACGGTGCTACCAACTGTTGAACATTCTGGTAGCTACACCTCATACTTAGCTTGCAACAAACACCTTTGAGCAAACAAACACAAGGATTGGGCCACAACCCAAGTTGTGACATAAAGTGTTGTTGGATAAAGCAGAGTTAATACATTTTATGAACCACATATGGCATGCCGTGAAAGAGTGAAAATGCTTTAATATTATTACAAAATTTAGTGAAAATTCAGATGACATCACTGTAAATTTAAAACAAAGAGCGAAACTAGTTTATTACTTAGTTAACTTGCTGCATAACTAAACAATGATAACTTTGATTCAAAACACATTATTTTATATCGACCATACTCCAGAGCCGCTGACTCTCATAAAAAAGAAACATCGGTGGAAACAAATGTGAAACTTTAAAGGCCAAAAACAAAAGCTTAACACACTACATCGCCTAACACTTCGTTCTCAATCTCGATAAAACAAACACATTATTAAATAATGTTTCTCACTACACCATCTCCTCTCCACCACATTCAGTACGAATAGACATCTCAGGCCCGTAGCATATGCTACCTGACCAGCCGACCAACCCTAAGCCTACACCGCTCAACCCTACTACCTACCCCCTATTCCTAAACCCACGCTCACTACTCCACCCCCTATACCTAACAGACTCACCTACTATATCCTACCCAAACTTATACCTCATCCCTATACCCAACATCCCACCCTACAGACCTACACAAAACCATCTTGATAAACCTCAACATACCTCAACCTACTACCTACCACCCAGTCCCTAACACACTGTTTACCACGCATACACATACTACCCGACCCACCTTTGCCTAACCGCTCATGTTCGCACGCATACCACCTCCAACACGATGCCCTAACTCTATGCCTTACTACTAAAGCTAAAACTCTCCTAACACTATGCCTCCAACTCTATGCGTACTACAATGATAACTAGCTAACGAACTATCCAAAATGTCACTTTACGACCTCACGCACCAACACCTTCCAAAATGCAAATACCTATGCCCTAAACCCACTTCCAAAGATACGACGCCCTTACACCCTCAACCTAGCCTAACATTAGCGTAGCGTTCTTACAACTAATCGCTGAACAATCCTACCCTACTGCTGAATGCCCCTACTAAAGTGCTTAATTGATCCATATTAAAGTTACCTAAGGAAAACCTTATGCACCCAGGTGGCAGGATTACCCAAATAACTTCCAGAGTTCTGATGCTCTACTGCAGATCTACTTAACTTTTCCGATCCTTATACTGTCTCTACTACACACTTCACTTCCCGGGTCGACCCAAACAGGCATGAATTTTTTCTAACCCTATTAATCCTTTAACACACCTCTTGCCCTACAATGCCATGAAAGACAACTAAATCAAATGTTAAACGATTAGACTCTTACTAACAGCAACCTCCGCTGAACCTCAGTGTCAAAAATAGCGCACTCCTACGAAATAACTGAGCCAACAAACGCGGCAAATCCGCGATCTGTAATAAACGATGAGTAAAATTACTACCCAAATTAATATACACGACATAGCCAGCGCCCAACTTCCCGCGTCGAGTAACCGGAAATAAACGTCTGTCCATGAGCATACCTGATTCCTCGACTACTCCTCCTACTCCTCCTCACATCACCCCAACGATCCTACTCTCATCTACTACCACTTATTACGTCAGGATCTCTTGCTATGCCAAATGCGGTCAACCTTCTGATCTAATTCCCATCTCAAGCATATAACTCAACTCATCTCACGATTACAGCTCTTTAGACGTAGATGATAGCCATCAAAGAATCGCTATTAAATAATGCCCACAAAGCTAATCCGCTAATAGTAGGTGTAGAAAATATATTTTAAAAGCACCATTATAAATTACAAAAACTACATATTAGAAGACAGAGAACTGATTTTAGATTCAGGTAGTAACAGTAGCCTCTGCCGGTACTCTTTCATTTCCGAAATGGAAGAGACATTTAACATAGACATACCATTAAAACCGACATTTTTGAGAGTCCTGTCTCGTACGGATCACTGTTGGACACTTGTGGTTCAGGATATTGACCCATCAGGCCTGACTTCGAGTACAAATAATATTCTTGAGACATCCTGCTTCCCCACATTTGAAACATTTTTTTTGTCTATTGCAATACTGCAATAAAGGCAATATCCCCTACGTTTTGTAATACGCTAACAGGTCTCTTCTTCTTCTTCTTCTTCTTCTTCTGGTTTCTTCTTTTATCTTCTTCACATTTCTTCTCCGCTTCTTCCATAAGTGTGAAATCAGCAGACACTTTCTTCTTCTCTCTTCTCTTCTTCTTCTTCTTCCTCTTCTGTTCTTCTTTCTTCTTCTTCTTCTTCAAAATTATTATTATTATTATTATTATTATTATTATTATTATAATTATAATTATATATTATATTATTATTATTCTATTCCATTATTAATAATTAAATTATTACTATTTATTATTCACTTTAAATATTTAATTCTTGCGTCTATTTTTTTTTAAATTGTTTTTATTGATGGACCTTTAAAAATATTTAATTCTTGCGTCTATTATTATTATTTATAATTTGGTGATTATTATTCAGTGAAGAGGAAGTAAGAGTTACAAGTGGAGTAGTATAAGTCACAAGAATGGAGTTACAGTCCTATAAGTAGTTCCCATGTACATAGTACAATAAATAAAGCTAAGTCTTTAGCCATCAATTAAAATCACACTCAAAAAGTAAGTAAGTAAAAATCAAGAAAAAATTTTATCATTTTATTTTTAACAAAGTAGATAAAAATACATCATACGGTGAAATTATTATATCAATGTATAAACCAACGAATTTAGATACAGATTAACAATAAGTTCAATTTAATAGTAACAAAGCTTCAATAAAAAGGGTTGAAGAGAGTAATAAACAAATGTAAAAAAAATACTACAAATACAATTTTTAATTTTAAAAAATCATTATAAATTTTTATTTTAAGGGATAAAAAAAAAAAAAAAAAAAAAAAGGAAAAAAACTTAAAAAAAACGAACATAAATCACAATATTTAAATTGAAGAAGTTATTCCTATTCTTAATTTTATTCTTATGAATTCAAAGAATAATGTTTTTTTTTTTTTCTTCAAATTTCAGCTCGTTTTTAAATTTTCGAGCTTAATTGTTGTTTATATTGTGTATGTCAAGAATGTCAAAGTAGATAGGTGACTCTTCACCCATTGTCAAATAGGACTATTTGTGAAATTTATTATTATTATTTTTTATTTCAGAGTTAATAACAAGCATACTCCTGATATCAATAATCTTACTAATGGGGTTCATCATCCAGATGCTCCTGATGTGGTTTCTTCAGAATTTAATAATACACTTGTCCTTTCCTCCCCTTCAAAGGATCCAAAGGTAAATGGGTTAATGTATAATCTGTATGATTTTTTAAAGTTATTATTGCTTTTCTGTTTTAAAGTTATTGTTATAAAAGTATATTGTTATTCTACTTATTGAAAAAAAAAGCTATATCTATAGGTGTCAGGTGAGTTATTCTTGCTGGCGGTGCGTTTCCTTGAGAATTAGAGGCTATTACTACTAATAAATATTCAGTTCCTGGAGCTAATCCTGTTACTGTAAAATGAGGAATAGGTTGCCCCCTTAATGCAGCTAATATATCATCACTCCCTTTTACTTTAACCTCTAGAGAAAAATTCTGAGAAAAAGCGCTGTTTTTTATCTGCCGACGTTAACAACTTAATAATAGAAAATTGACTTAGACCTGTTATTGACTGCTCGCAATTGTGATTTAGGTGTGAAGGTGAATTATATATATTTGGTTAAATGTTAAAAATAAAATTCTTTAACTGTTGTTTATCCTAGGCTATGGTAAGCTTTAAATTTTAAAAAAGATTGCAAGTATGTTCACAATTTAGAAACCTTTCTACACACACGTTTTGTTTCTGAGTTTCTTAAAGTGTAAATTACTTAAATAAAAATAGTAATTCGTAATTGTAGACAGGACACATATTAAGAGAATAGGTTTTAAGATGACAGACCCTACTAATTTTAGTAATTTATCTTATATTGTCCATTGAGTTGTCTTTATATTTAAGCACATTGATGATTTTATTTTTTTAAATCACTAATACCTCAAACTTTATCCACAGCTTCAGAATGGCTTTTCTACTGAGTTAGCAATAAATTCTGTTTGTACTCGAAGCCAAAGGCAGAAACTCAAATGTACTGTTACTTCTCTAGACGGTATGTCTCTCAAAGGGTTAAGTACTGATTGTAATTCAGATATTAATGATTCATCCGAGAGCATTATTTCTTGCGCAAACTATAATTCTGTAAATAAGGACTTTAAAACCCCACCTTCATCCCCGGTTTCTAAAGAGAGTAGCATTGATGGATCTGTTAATTCAAGTCCTCAAACTGGACCACCCACTCCCCACAAAATTCAAGCCCTGAATGAAGCGAAATTGAGACTCTATCGCACTCTTTTCCTTTTACTCTTGCCTCATTAATAAAACTGATACACCTACTTCTCCCCAGAAAAAGCAAGATGCCTCCAAGTCAGGATTGTGCAATCGCCAAGGCCAGAATACGTAAAGTGATTGGTTAAAAATTTAATTTTGCGTTTAGAAGCCCAGAATGGTTAATTCCACAAGATATTTGGTTGTATAGTGTTGATTCATGTTCTGAATTTTTATGCAATACAATTTTTAAAGATACATTTATGTTTTAATTTGAGTATCAATAGCTGCACAAACTGCATCTAAAATACTTTATGTGTTGCTTTGTTATTCGGAATGAAGTGTATAAAGAAGAACAACGTTTATTATCATTCTAATAAAAATTATTTACTGCTTCAGAATCTATTTCACTATCATTTTTGTTTAATAAATAGTTTTTTGCATTAGCAAAAATCTTTTTAGCAGCATCATTATTTATTCCCAGGTAAACTGACTATATATACTTCCTATAACCTCTGTATTTTACAATGTTTTATATCCAGTTCGGTGCGTATTTATATCTCGCCGACTCTCATACGAGGGTACGCTAGAATCCATAATTCTCCTACTTTAGCAAGTTTTGGTTTTATTATAACTGGTTGGCGAAAATTACAAATTTGACTGCGAACACGTTGGTGGCGCTGGTTTGGGTAGCCGGCCTTAAAGTTCGATTTCCTGTAGTATCCCGTGTTACCCTCTGAAAGGGAGATAAAGCACACGTGTGAGTAGGTTAAGTTTTTGTATATCATATATTAAAACTCTTTTATTATATATATATATATATCTATTATATATATATATAATGATAGTATATAGATATAATGTAGTATAATTTATATTAATCATATATATATTATACTTTATATATATCTCATTAAGTATATATATATATACTTATAGTATATATATGATTAATCAAATTACTGATGTCGTGTGCCTTTAATATTTCAATATATTATCAAAAAGATTGAAAATTGCAATTGATTATCATTAAACAATCATGTTCTTCAATGTTACGCACATTATTTCGAGATTTTAACTCTTTAACTAAATAAACGGTTACCTGTGCTCCGAACAATAGCCCTAGCCCTATTAGCAATTCTTCAGAAAGCGTGACAAGTACGTGTGAAAAGTCTGCTATGCCAGTCCTAAATGGTGCCTTGAAGATAAGCCAAAAACCTGTCCTCAAAAACACACAAATAACTCAGTTCTTCCCTATCAGGAGATCTCATAGAAAACCAAAAGCAGCTTTACTTCAAGAAAAGCAAAAAGAAGTTGAAGAGAAGATATTAAGTGGAAAAGAGGAGGGTCTTGAGGTGAGATAACTTTTGAGATATGGAAGATATTTTATTTTTTCTTTGTAAAGCTTATAAGACTATCAAAGTTTTCTAACTTCCTTAACATTGGTGGAAATTCTTTCTTAATGCCAGTGCATCCAGTGATCTGTTTGAGCTTTGATTGTATTTAAGAGGGTGAAAGAGATGTCAGTGAGAATATTTGATCCTAGTTATGCAAAAAGGAACCAACTCGCTTGGCATAAAAACTGAAATATTGAAATTCAAAATTTAAGATAAACATAAAGATGTTGGTTGGTTCAAATAATTTTAGTTGCTATGGTAAGATAGAAAGCTTAATTATTATTATTATTATTATTATTATTATTATTATTATTATTATTATTATTATTATTATTATTATTATTATTATTATTATTATTATTATTATTATTATTATGATGATGTAGCTTCTTTCCCCAAGACTGGGGGTAAGGTGCATGACTTGCACTGGAAACAGAAAAGTAGTAAAAGAATATGACAAGTCGAAAAGAAGCCCAGCTTTACTGCCCCATTTATATACCTATTAGTGAGAACTCGTCATAGTCAAAATCCACCCTAGAGCTTCACGGGACTGCGACGGACCCTCACTATATGGCATCTCGTCAGTGTGGGGTTCATTCATTGGCCTAGGTGGGCCACAACCATACCCTCACAAAACCGACATTCACTCTATTATGCACCTTTCTTCTCGCCTCTGCAAACTCGCATTTCTCTCCTCCAGACATTCCTCTACTGACTCAATCCACACTGCTAGTCTCCCAGTCGGTTTGATTCCCAACACTCCTGCACTAGCCACATCCGCTTAGCCAACTGGCTACATTCATCTTTCCACATGACCAAACCAATCTCTGTACTTTTGTTTATTCTCTCACTTATCCCTTTCTTTACACCACATAACTCTCTATCGTTCATTCCTCATTTATCAATTCTTCTCACACTTAGCATACCTAAGATTGTCCATCTAGTCACATTGGCCACTTTGGGTCTATAGCTACCTCTTATTCAGACCATCATTCTCACTACTATGTATTAACCTGGTGAAAGACCTAGCCTATAAGACCAGTCTTTTCACATCCACCAAGATTTAATTGCTCCAGCCACCTTCCTGCAGACACAACTTTCCCTACTACACTCTGCGTCATCCGTTCCTTTTCATCCAACATATATCCTAAATATTTAAACTCGGACACTTGTTCGAGCTGCTCACCATCTAGCATAACCACAGGGACTCTCACTCCACAACCATAGCCTTACTATTATCTTTCACAAGCCTCCTTTTACACACCCTGTGCAAATCTCTCTACCAATGCTTTCAAACTCTTCAGATTCTACAAAACCAAATCATCCATATAATGGTAGGGCACCCCTCCACTCTCATCATTCTAACATCATCTCCTGCCACCCCATACTCTAATTCTTTCATAACCATATATATATATATATATATATATATATATATATATATATATATATATATATATATATATATATATATGTATATATATATATATATGCTATATATATATTTTTATCGTAAATATCATTGTTTGTTGTCTAGTCTGGAATTTGCGCACCTTAGGTCTTAGCATATTATAGGTATTAGGTAAGTTGCAAGGTGTGTGGTGACTTAGTATAGTATTGTGTTACCTGTAAATAAAGGTAAAAAATGTATATAAAACAGCAGGTACAGTTTGGGTACCTAACGGAAAAAGTAGTTTCATTTCACTTTAACATCTTTAATCAACATCATCATCAAGATCACTTTGATGGGAACAAACGGGTGAGTCACTAACTTGTGTATTTTTCTATTACGGTACGTTTGCTGCCATTGAATTATTTTCTCAGTGATAGCAGAGCGTAGTTCGAAGAACGGCTCTGGGGTGGACAGTAGGTGTGTTGGAGCTTACTTGGTGGTTAGTTTGAACTGTTGTGGTCTTGTGTTTGTGATATAGGTGGTGAAAAATGGGTAGGAGGGTAAGGAAGGAGTAGTGGTAGTGGTGGTGAAAAGAAAATGAAAGTGGTTGTTGAAAGGAGAGTACGTAGAGGATGTCCTGAGTTTAAAGGTGATGCGAATGTAGAAGAGTATGAAATGTGGAAGAGTAAAGTAGAGTTGTGGTTTGAGATTTGTGGTGAAGAATATGAGAAACCTGCAGGTGAAATATTGTTTAGTTTGGGAGCAAAAGCATATGAGTGTGTGTGGATGATAGACTGGAAGTCTTTGGGGAAAAAGGAAGGTGTGGAAGAAGTATTACGTAAATTGGATGAAAGATATGCGAAAGAGAAACAAAGAGAAAAAGGAAGGTGTGGAAGATGTATTACGTAAATTGGATGAAAGATATGCGAAAGAGAAACAAAGAGACATAGAGGGTTATATTGAGCACCCGTGCGAGTATTTTTATATTAAAAGAAAGAATGGTGAATCAATGAGAGAGTATGTGAATAGATATGAAGTAATAGAGAGGAAGTGTAAGATCGTTGGTAAGGTGGATTTAGGTGAGGATATGAAGTGTGTACATCTATTGGAAGGAGCGGATGTGAGTGAAAATCAAAGACAAATGGTGTTAGCGTATTGTGGTAAAGATGAGTGGGTCTTCCGTACGTTTCGTGATGCTTTGATTAATATTTGTAAGGGATTCGGAAAGAAAGCGGAGAATAGAAGTAAAGGAGCAGAGGGTGGGGAAAGTAGTAGTTGGTATGCTAGTCAGAGGATGCAGAAAAGTGGGCCCAGAAGTGAAGAGTGGTTTAACGGTCAGTTGTTGAATATCAGAGATAAGGATGGTAAGGTGAGTGAATGTAATCTTTGTGGATCAAAATATCATTATGCATTCAAATGTTCTACAAGAGGTAAGGGGAAGGGATTATGGTAAGCCAAGTAGTGGTATGGGTAGAGGACAACAAGCAGTAAAGAGAAGGGATGGTGGTGATAGAGTGGGTGATAGAGTGGAAGATAGTGTAGAAGGTGTTTCAACAGGGAGGAGGAATAGGGTGTTTTTTTTGGAGGTAGATTGGGAGGGAGCTGTGAGAAGAGAGTAGGTGATGGTAATGGGTATGAAAACCAAAAGAGATGTGATTTATGTCAATCAGATAGACACTTGTGGAGAAACTGTGATGTATATACAGATTATGATGAGGTATGTGAGCAGAAGAGAGAGGTTCCGAGTTTTAGGTGTGAAAAGGGTAGAAGGAGAAAGATGGGAATAAGTAGAGGAAAACAGTTGGTAGAGAATGTACAATCTGGTAAGAATTCAAGGGTAGGGTATGGAATGGGAAGAGGTACGAGTAGTTACAATAGTGAAAGTGATAAGAGTGGTAGTGTGGAAGGTATGTCAGAATTGGAGATGATTTGTAGAATTTGTGATTTAGATGCTTATGATAGGTTGGTAACGGAAGAGGAGGATAACAGGGTGTGTTACACGTTATCAGTGAGAGTGGGAGAAAATGAGAAGGTAAAGGAGGAAAGGTTGAATAGAAGTATGGAAGAGAGTTGCGATAAAAAGGTAATCATTCCATTAAGAGAGTGTAAGAGTGATGATAATACAATTGTGGAAAAGTGTAAAGTGGGGAGTGATGTAATGGTGACGAAAAGTAGTAATGTGAGAGCAGTAAGAGCAGATGAAAAAATAGTAGTGAGATGTGGGTGATGTAGATGTAATGGCAAATGAGGAAGTGAAAAAGAAAAAAGACTATGTCAAGGAGGGGTGTTAGTGAAG
>JABUQX010135209.1:0-2500 GCA_015478945.1 Trachelipus rathkii | reverse complement strand
CCCCCTCTCTGTACCATTACTTAGTAGGACTCGTCACAGTCAGAAAATCCACCCTATAGCTTCACGGGACACGACGGACCCTCACACTATGTGGTAAATCGTCAATGTAAGTGTTAATCCCTTGGCCCAGGTAGGTTACCCTTTCACACATCCCCGCCATTCACTCCTATTATTCACGCTTTATTCTCGCCTCTGCCAAACTCACATTTGTCCTTCAATCATTCGTTTACTGACTCAATCCACTTTTCCTTCGATCTCCCAGCCGGTCGGTTTCCAACACTCGCCACTATACATCCGCTTCAAAAACCGACTATCAATCATCCTTTCCACATGGCCAAACCATCGCAACATATATTCATTTATTACTCTCGTTTACCCATTTCACACACAACTCTAATATGTTCATTCCTCATTTTATCAATTCTTCTCACACCTAGCATGCCCTTAAGATTGTCCATCTGAACACATTGAACTTTAGATCTATACTTCTTATTCCAGACCATAGTCTCACTACTATACAATAACACAGGTAACAACATAGCGTCATGTAAGACCCTAGCACTCTAAAGACTTAGTCCCTATACATTCACCAACGATTTTATTGCACCAGCCACCTTCCTGGCATCTAACATACCTTAAATATTTAAATTCAGACACATGTAGCTGCTCACCATCTAACATAACTTCACACTGAGGACTGTCCTCACTCACAACCATAACCTTACTCTTATCTACGTTTACTTTCAAACCCCTCTTTTTACACACTGTGCCAAATCTCTCTACCAATTCTCTCATACTCTAAATCATCCGCATATAATAGGTAGGGCACCCTCCACTCATCTCCATTCTCCATCATTCTAACACCATTTCCTGTCACGCCCACCTTCAATTCTTTCATAACCCCATCCATATACAAATTGAATAACCAAGGAGACATAACACAACCCTGCCTCACTCCGCTATTAATATTAAACCAATCACTTTTGACCATTTATTCTTACACACGCCTCACTATCGTCATACATTCTTTTGATTCCATTCAGAAGCTACCACAACACTACATATCACTAACACCTGCCATAGAGCTTCCCTATTAACCCTATCAATACCCCTGTTGCAAATCCATAAAACTTAAATACAATTTATTCTTCTTCTCCCTCATTTTTTTCTATCATTTGCTTCAATGTAGAGTTGATCCACACATCTCTACTACTCCTAAACACCTTGACAACTTCACCAATCAGTTGCTAGTCCTCAGCGCACTCTTTCGACCAAAATACCAACATATTTTTTCCTTATAACCTCAATAAACTAATTCCCCTATAATTTCTACAGTTCCCTTTATCTCTTTACCCTTATATAAGGCACTATTACTGCTCTCCTTCAATCCCTCGGAACTATACCCTCCATAAACGCTTTATTACACAACTTCAAGATCTAATCAATCAAAAACTTGCCTCCGTTCTTGATCATTTCACAGTAATTTCATCTATACCTGCAGATTTACCATTCTTCAACTATCTCCACTCTACCCATTTCCTCTTCTTTGCTAATAACCTCATCCCCAAAATACCTATTCCTTCTTGCCATCAAACCCACACACACAGTCACTATCACCTTTTCATTACCTCCAATATTAATACAGATTTTCGAAGTGTTCTTTCCACACTCCCCTCCCATCCATTTCATCAGTTACAAAAACACCATCCCTATTCATTATTCTGAGCAGGTTCCCCTTATTCTAATTTTTAACCTTTCGCGCTTCCTTCCAGAAAGAAGAGCTTCCTATTCCCTGAAGTCCCCATTTGTCCTCCTTCCAAACTGTTCATTTACCTCTTCTTTCCTCTTACGCACGCATTCAGCATTTCTTTCCTCCTTATATAATTCCAAGCATCTTTCTTTTGAAACTGTATCATTTGCTTTTAGTACAATCTTCTTTTTACTTTTAACAGCTTACATCACCTCTTAATTCCACCTCTGTTCTGTTCCCACTTCTCCCTTTGTTTACAGCCACTTCCTTCTAACAATTGCTTCAGATTTATTTGTTTAGACATTACAGTCTTCGTTTGCGAGCGTTCTTACATATATATATTGCCTTGTTCACTAAACTTCTCACTCTTAATTTACCCTCTTCCCTTCTGTATCACCTTCCTCTCCATCAAGTCCCCACTAGCAATTTTACATAAGAAACAGCATAATGATCCGATAATCCATTTCTAAACACCTCTCTGATTTAACATCTAACACTTATACTTCAACATCTCCTTCTTCACCAACACAAAATAATCCATACTTTTCACTTCAGTACCATCTCTACCTACACCAACTCTAGTATCCTTTGGATACTCTTGTGTTTTAAGAAAGTATTACTTACACACCTCTATCTCAAAAATCCATCACCATTTTCTCTACCATTCGTTTTCTCTTTTTTAAATACTTTATTTACATCTTTTTTTTATCATATATATATATATATATATATATATATATATATATATAT
>JABUQX010135208.1:0-12500 GCA_015478945.1 Trachelipus rathkii | reverse complement strand
CTAGCGGAGAATACTGTCAGAAAAGCTAGCTGTATAAAAGCACACTGCTAGTTGATTTTGGGCCAATATAGAGAAAGAAAACATTTCCAAGAAATCAAAAGATCAAAATACTTTGTATTGGTAAAATTACTCCATTATCTATCGATTGATATCTTTAGTTTTTTCTACTAATAAACCTTTTAAAAACTTCGTCTGGCAAACATATAAGGGTTCATTTTTAGTTTTTTTCAAGATTTAGAGGGGGCAAGTGCCCCCCGCTGCCCCTGCATCCAACATATAGCCTAACTATTTAAACTCAAATACTTGTTTCAATTGCTCTATCCAACATGATTTCTGTACTGCGAACTCCCTTATCCTCTTCCAACAATTTTACTTTATCTGCATTTGCATTTCAAACCCCTTCTTTACACACCATGTCAAACGTTTTTGAGAGATTCGCCCTAAAGCCAAATCATCAGCTACAAAAAGCAGGAACCTCCATTATCTTCTATTCTTCATCATTTTAACACCTTTTCCTACCACCCTATATCTAATTTCTTTTCTATCACCACATCTATATATTAAATTAATAGCTATGGAGACATAGCAAATCACTGCTTCACTCCACTATTAATATAGCTAAACACAACTTTCTACTCATGTATTCTTAAACACGCTTCACTATCAACATACAGACGTTTTATTCCATTAGAAACCCATCACCAACTTTTTATATCACCAACAGTTGCCACAGTTGCCCCTGTGTTGGCAAAATATTAATAAACATAGGGTAGTGAAATGGTTGAGGGAAGATAAAGCTCCTTTCACTTCCCGTTGTCGAAGGTAGCTTCAGTAGTTTTCAACCTACCTCATTAACGGGGAGTGTGAAGTATATCTTTCAAACTGTGCATTTCACGACCTATGTTGTATTATTAAAGAAACCGAAATAAAATTGATTTATTAAAGACCCGATATGTTGTTAATGATTTAGAAAGGAATTAGAGGTGGAATTAGCACTATTACACATAGATTTGCTCAAGAAAAAAATCCATATATTCGAGAAAGTTATGATAAAACTAAACCGAATAGTTATATCACCTATTTAGATGCTAATAATTCATTTAAAAATCTTTTAGGATTTAGATGGGATACAATTAAAGGGATTGGAGAACATGAATGTGAAAAGCTTGTTGACATTTTAACAAATTTATCTTAGTTAATTGTATATTTTTAGTTCTTAATGGACATCAAAACCAATTCTTGAATAGTTCTCTTCCTGATGCTAGGTCCACTGAAAGGGTAAATGAAAATTCTAATACAGTAGTATATCTACTGATAACAATTCCAACTGTTAATTTAGTTTATTGATTAAGATCATAGACCAATAAATTTTAGTGGGGAAGAAATCACAATCAGATTGCATTTAAAATCAACATAAACTTTTTCCTCTATAATAAATGGAGAACATGCAAAATCTTTCAGCCATTAATGGGACAAATACCGAAAGAAGAAAAGAACTCTCAGATTTGGAATGATATCGAGGAGTTTGAAAATTATTTTTAAATTAACTAATTCAGTGCTTAATAAAACTTTTAAAATATTTATCTACAAATCCTATCGTAAACGTAATAATAATAATTATAATTCTCAGAAAACTGATTATTATCAAAATTAAAAATAAAGCTGATGATTTAGAAAATAGATTAAGTAATTTAATTTTAGATATAGAAATATTAAAGTATGGTAAACAAATTAAAGAAGAAAAGCAAATTATAGCCACATAACATTTTTTTCTCTCTATAATAAATGGAATATAATCTAAATTGGAAAGTCTTTAAAAATTGATGATTCAATTAAAAGATTTGAATATAGAAAATACGAATCTTATGCAGGTGTTGATTTAAATACTTCTGACTTTAGAATTGCTATTAAAATCAAGATGAATTCTTACTTCCGTCAAGAAGCTATCTATACATTGAAGGATCATTAAGAAAAATGTTGATGACTCTATTTATGTAAAAAATGAACCAGGAACAAAAACAGGAGCAGGAAAATATTTATACGTAAATTTACTTAATAATGGAATAATGTATTCAATTCAAAGAGTAGATTATCAACTTGGGAATTAAACTATCGAATGATATTCAAATCCAGGACAAGCAACAACTATAAAGTCACTCTTAACCAATCCTATCAATTTTTCAGAGGAAATGAATTTTATGTGGATACCAGATAAAGGTGATGAAAGTTGTATAAAAACAAATCTAGGATATGAAGAGAGGCATAATTATCTATTTAAAAAATCATCAGGAAACTTCAGTGTTGCTATTCCTTTAAGTCATATTTTTGGATTTTGTGAAATTTATAATAAAGGGATATATGGAATGAAACATCATCTAATATTGTGGCGAGAAAAAGATGATAATAATGATATTTTAAAATCGCCTGATGTAGATAGTAAAGGTGTTTCATTCATAGGTGTTATAGGTGTTATATTCATCGGTATACCGATAAATATATGATAAAATTAAGTAATTATATTCAAAATAAAATAAAATTAAACGTTAATTTCTTGAATAGACAATGTGAATTTATCGCTGTAAATGAAGGCCAAAAACAATATGACTGAAAATTAAATGTTTCCATTGGAGCAGAGAAACCAAGATATATCATATTACCTTTCCAAATAGAAAAAAAAAATAATGATCAGACAAAAAAATAAAACTATTTTTAATCACTGTAATATAACTTATGCTTATGTTGAATTAAATAGTGATAGGTATACAGAAATGGATCTGCAACTAGATTTTAAGGAGAATACAGCTGCTTATAAAATACTTTGTGATTACTTTAATCATTTATCAGATATAGAAAACTGTCCCACTTCATTATTTGAATTTCGAACTTTGCATTCTTTTATTTTATATTAGTCGTCAATCTAAAAAGTTGAAAAACTTACAGATATTAAAATCAAAGCTAGTTTTAAAGAGAATATTCGAAAACACACTTAGGCTTATGCTTTAGTACTATCCGACCAACTTATAAAAATACAATCTGATGAAAATAAAATGAATCAGGTATATTAATATATATATATTTTTAAATAAATGACGTATCATTGCATGCACTTTAGAATGATAAAAGCTATTGAAAATGTTCAATAAGTTGTAACATCTCAAAATTCTTCCCTTAGAAGTGTTTATGTGAGGTGTGGAAAAGTAAAAATTCAATTCACATCTAATAAAATATAAAAATTATTAAAAAGATATAAAATTTAAAAAATATAAAAAATATAAAATTAAAAAATTTGTATCAAAAATTATATATAATATATATTTTTTCTTTTATAATAAATGAAGACATGAAGTATTATTGCATTCATTATAAAACAATAATTGATACTAAAAATGTTCAAAAAACTTTGACCTCTAAAAAAACTGTTTGATGGAGATGTGGAAAAGTAAAAACTCAATTTATATCTAACAATGGTGAAAATGAGAAATCGAAAGTAAATGCAAATAAAAAATCTTCTAAAAAAGAAGAGTAAGGTCAAACTGCCAACCACTGAAAAGCGTATTGGTTTTATATTAACTATACCAGTATTGCTAGCAGCTGCGAGTGGAGTTAGTTCTCTTTCTGGTGGTGCTAGTGCGATAGCTAAAACTACTAATGATAAGAAAGCAGCAGAAAAACAGTTGAAAGAAATGTTAAGACAATCGTCAAATGGAGAAAGGGAAAGGTCTTTTTTTTTTTAGCTCCAAACCCTCGCCTAAAAACTAGCGAAAGATTATATTTGAAACCTTTCAGAAATTAAAATCTAAAATAAACCTCTGAATCAATATAACCTAATAAAATATGTTAAGAGACTAAAAATTCCAAATTTTAAACCAATTTATGTGAGAGATATTCTTCCAAACAATTTTAATAGAGGAAATGAATGTGGGATTAGGAACTTAAATTTAATTAAAGATTCTGGAACGCATCGGGCATGTTGGTTTAAAAATAGTAATAACTTATGCTACTATTTTGATTCATTTGGTGTAGATCCTCCTCCTTTATAATTTGAAAATTATGTGAAATGCGATATTGTTTATTCAACTTATCAAATTCAAAAAATTTGATGATGTTATTTGCTGTCATTTATGTTTAATAGTTCTTTATGAATTAGCTGTATTAAAAATAGATTTTAATTCTATTCTTCATGAACTTTTTTCTCTATAATAAATGAGTGTTAACATCTTTGGTAGTGGTCCTAAAACAAAACAAGGGCCTTCTGAACCTTCAGGACCTCCATGACTTCCTGGACCTCCAGAAATAGGATTTAAATATTTAGACGAAGAAGATAATTTTGATTTTGAAGATAAAAGGCTAGCAAATATAGCTAATCCTCAAAAAAGAATAATGTCACTACAAAACCTTTTACTAATAATTTAGTTACTGAAATAAGAAGTAAGGATGATGAATTTAAAAATACTGTATAAATGATAAATCGAAGTATAACACAATTGCAAATAGAAAATATTGATAGTTGTATTAAGATTGAAAATGAATTAAACACTTTAAAACAAGAGATAAATGAATTTAAATCTATCAAAGGACTTGAGGATGTAGAAATTTTAAATAATAAAATTGAGGAATTACCCAATCTAAAAAAAACTATAAATGAATTAAAATCTGAAGATGATCATATTAAAAATTTTGTTAAAGAAATAAAATTTCAACTCCTTGATATACATAATTACCTTTTGTTAAAAGATAGTTTTGAAAACGTTTTAAAACGATTAACAACCAGATTTCAGTTCTCGATAGAAATATGAACACTATATTAAAAACAGGGATGGTACTAAAAAAATCACTTGATTTAAATCAACTGATTATTTACGTGATTTTTTTTATAAAAAAAATCATTGATTTTTTTTTATTTATTTATTTTTTGTTTGTGGTTGTCTGTTTGTTTTAAAATTGTTCATATTTAAGTTATTTAACTTCAATAGAAATAAAAAATTAAAATAAAACTATAAATATTTTTTAAATTCTCAACAAAATATTGGCATTGTAACCCGTTACACTCTCTTTAGTGTTTCTGTTTCGCTGTTTCGCTGTTTCGCTGTTTCGCTGTTTCATAGACCATAGACCCTATTCTCAGGATTTTTGAACTAGAGCTGAGGAATAAATTTAAAATTAATTGCGAGATGGAGATGTACTAACATATATATATATATATAATATCATATATATATAATAGTATATTATAATATATATATAATATTGATATATATATATTTATATATTATATATGTATATATATATATATATATATATTATATATTATATATCATATACAACGGAGATACGGATAAAAATATATATATTACGGAATATATATATATATATATATATATATATATATATATATATATATATATATATATATATATATATATATATTATATATATATATAATAGATATATATTAATATATAATATATATATATATATATATACTAGATATATAATATATTATATATATATATACGGTATATATATATATAATTATATATATATATATATATATAATATGATATATATTATATATATATATAATATTACATCATTTACTGTTATTACATAATGATATATATATCATACAATTTGCTATAATATTTAATTATATTTTCTATATCTATATAGTTTTTTTAATTTAATAAATTTGAAAATAAGATTTAATTTTGGTTTGGCGGGGGCCCCAGGTATTGGTATTGTGTAAAAGTTTATTTAAGAAAAGACACAGATATGTGGAGAGAGTGCAACTGTAAAAGCAACGAGGAAGATTTCGGCTCGAGGATAAGAGTATGAGGAGAGGCTGAAGAGTTAGGAATGTTTTTTGTAGAAAGGCGATTTCTTAGTGTGAACATGATAGACCAATAAGTTCTTTATAGTAGACCATAGACGAGAAACCAGGGGACATAAGAAAATTAAGAAGAGATTCCATATTGATGTAAGAAATCATTCATTCAGAATAGGTTAGGTAAAAATATATTATAATAGGTAATGAATACTGTAAATACTGTAAGTAATAAAATTCTAATGTTTAATTAACAAAATTGAAATCAAAAAATTATGTTGAAGCTTTTCGGTAATTGATTTACAGAAAGGGTAATTATGGAGTATTACTACTTGGGTTCATGTAAATTTTATTTAAAAAATTACCGAATTCTTTTTTTTTATAAAAATGTTTTTTATAAAAATTTTTTTTTTTTTTTTTTTTTTTTTTTTTTTTTTTTTTTTTTTTTTTTTTTTTTTTAATACAGATTTTTGTGTTTTTTTTTTATTTATTTTATTGAAAAATATTAAAAATTAATGTTTCCGAAATTTTAACGGCCTAATTTTCTCGATTTGCATGTTAACAAATGATCAGCTGTTTTTCAAATTTTTATATATCGATTGCGTTAATATTTTTTTGATAATCGATAATTTTGTACGATTATCAATAATTCGATTAATTCAACCAAATGTATATATATATATATATATATATATATATATATATATAAATAAATATATATGATATATATATTACTAATATAATATATATTATATATATTATATATATATAATATATATATATTATATAATGATATATATTTATATATTTATATATAATATATATAGCATTATATATATATATATTATATAATAATATATATAATATATATATAATATAATATAGATATATATTAATTATAAATATTATATATATATAATATATATATATATATATATATATATATATTAAAAAAATAATTAAAAAATCACCAAACCTGATTAAAAATAATGTACAAGTAAAAAAATATGTGCTTATGAAGCAATAATTTTTCAAACTAATTCAAAATTAAAATTGAGGAAGTTCCCATTCGTATTAGGTATGAAAGGAGGGGCTTTTGAGAAAACTGCTTATGTTATGTCTCATGCTTATGTTATTTCTCATGTCTCATTGATGCAATTATATTGATCTCGCAAGATAAAAATCAACACTATCAGTAAAATTGTTAATTAATGGAATTGAATATCCCTTTGCTTTAGACAATATCAAGATGAATTCTTTAGCAAAATCAGAGTAAAAAATCTTCATCTTGATGAAAGAGATGTTATTCAGATTAAAGCGAACTTTGATACTAATAATATAAAAATTAACGTAGTTAAAGTTTTTGCAGGGTATAACTTTTTTAATAAAACTATTATGTTGAGAGATGAACCTATTGGCTCGCATAGGTGGGCACGATAACGAAAAATGTTATCGCGATAACCGATAAATCGATAACGAAAACCTTACCATCGATAACCGATATCCGATAACTCGTGATAAAAATATCGCCGATAAGGCGATAACCGATAAATTGATAAATCCAAATTTTTAAGTATTTCATTTTATTATAAATAAAATGTTAAAAAAACACGACTTTGGTTTTTAGGAAAATGTTAAAAATAAATTTATTACATCTTTTCACCTATTTTATAGATTATAATATAAAATTTTCAGTTTTCTTTACCGACACGTACCCAGAAAATATGGGAATGTTGCTACTTGCTTTATACAACTTGTAAAACTTTGGATATTATATTAAAATAAAAATTTAATGTTTTTTCCTTTGGATGTCAGTGACTTTTTATAATAAAAATCTTTATTTCTAATTATAATTCTCTGAGAAGAAAGTTCTATGAATGTAGGTAAAAAGCCAAAGATAAAAGGTTAATAAAGTTTGAAAGGAAAACAAACAATTAGTTAATTACAATTATCAATAATAAAAAATATAAATGATTAAATTCTGGCTATCTGCAGCATTTGTATGTTCCCCTTCATAAAACATGAGCATGAAAGTTTTCATCTGACAGAGAATCCCTCTTAGCTCTGTAGATATCTTTGCCAAGAAGAACAATCGCTCCACCGCAGTGCTAGACGCATTATGCAGTATTGTACCTTATAAAGAGATCAATGAGTACCCTCATTATTAAAGGCTAGGTCTGAATAGGCTGTCTGTCGATTCGCCTGCAGCCCCTTTACATTGAGAGCAGCTTTACTCTTGATTGATTTTTGATGACGTTGACCTTGATTTAGTTCAGTGTAATCATCAGCACCACAGATGTTGAGTAGTAGTCCTTTTGTCCCATGTCCTCTCCCTCGCCTGCTGCTGGGGTACTGGTTGGTTTCTGAGTTCGGTACGCCGCACATAAATCATTTATTTTTTCAGATACATAATGGGAGTATGTACGGATGGAAAGCCGGGGCCGAGATTCAAAACGCCTCATCCACATCAGGCAAGAGCGGGTGGATGCGAAGTGGCGAGAAGTTGTTCCTCATCTAAAGTGCTTTGTAGCATTTTTTGTCTATGACGTCAAGTAGGGTATTGACCAGGGGGTCGCAGAACTGGAGATTGGCATTTTGGTCTTCAAGTCAATTCAGCTTTTTTTTGCCACATGAGAGTGGGATCAGCAGCCAGATAGCACTGTCCCCCTTGGATTTGACCAGTGCAAGCGGGACTTGGGCCATGACCGATAATGAAAAAGAAATATTAGTTGAGTAGTTTTAAAATGGAAGCATTACTCTGCATTAGCTAAAAAGTAAAAAAATATTAAAAGAATTGAAAATTTTCCAAATCTTTCTGGTTCCATTTACATTAGCATATTTCTGACATTTAATTTTCAATATATATATATATATATATACTATATATATATATATATATTTTATATACATATATATTATATTATATATATATATAAATATTATATATATATGTACTATATTATATATATACTATATATATATAATATATATATATATATAATATATATATATATTATATATATATATAATATATATATAATATGATTTGACCGCCGTCGAGATTGGATGCATTGGAAACAGACTGGGAAGCCAGATATGAACTATATTTCAAGATTATTAAGAAGATGAGAAATGTAGGACTTTTTACTTATGTATTAATTGAAGCCATTTATTGTTTAGAAGTGAAGAAGAATTTTACCAAACCTGAATAAAGAATATTTTAAAAACATTTTATTTGATGAAATATTTCGAAATTAAAATCAAAATAAAATTAAGCCCAAATTAATATTTAAAAACTAGTATAGACAGTGTATATAGTAAATATAATAGAATGTGATTTCAATAAAATATTCAAGTGAAGGAAGAAAATTTGGCGGAATAGCTTCTTTCTAAAATTTATAATCTTCGATTACAAATTAATAACATCTACTTCTAGGCGATATTTAGTCGATATAGGATGTTTTAATTCAGCGCAGTCAAGGGATAGAAAAAAAAAGGAAGTTGTCAATTGATATAATAAATCGATTAACGATGAAGATAAGATTGATGTTTGGTTTTCGTCCGCGTCAGAAACGGTTTGGAAGATCTTCTGTCCGCATTGGTTATAGGGGCACAGGCGCTAGCAAACCCGTCCTTTCCTTCTGCTTGATTAACTCCATTCGGATCAGCGTTGGTATTCTTATGAGTCCTAGAGCAAGCTCCTCTGGCGACGAGCTCTAGGAAGGCTAATGAGGCCTAATGGGAGAAGATGCTAGTTCACTGAAAGGGTGAAACCCCCCTACCTGAGAGTGTTTTAACTCGAGGACTGGCATCCGAAACCATTGCGCCGAGAATGGCTTTCTGGAGTGTGTTCTAGGGTTGTGAGTTTCGTGCCAGAAGGAGAAGACGCTGTGACCAACGACAGGGCGGAAAGCTCTTCCTGGAGTGTTATAGTTATAGAATATATATAGACAAAAAAGTATCGCGATACCCATTATTGATAAAAGATTTTTATCGGATAGCAAATAACCCGAAACCGTTATTCGCAAAATTATCGCCATATAGTTATCGGTAGTTTGGAACAAAATTATCGCGATACCGATTATCGGTTTTAAAAGATTTTATCGGATAACAGATAACACGAAACCGTTTATCGCCGATAAATTTATCGCGATTAACTTTAATGCGATTTAACGCGCCACAACCTGTAATATAATATATATATAATATATATATATATAACATATATATATATACTAAAAAATTAGATATATAATACATAAATATATAAATTGATGGAAAATAAAGATCATATATATATATATATATATCTATATATATATAATATAAATATAATACAAATAGAGTTATATTATATATATATTATTACATACAATAACTATTTTATTTTTCTATCCTACAAATAATTTATATATTTATATTTATATATATATATATAAATATATATATATATATATATATATATATATAGTATATATATTTATTTATATATATTTTAAACTTCTTTATAACTATATATATATATATATAATATTATAGATATATATATATATATATATATATATATAGTAAGAGGGGCACGATTGGCAGCCAGAATGGCAGCCGGAAGTTGCAAATGTTGCAAAGCAACATTTTGCAACATCCGGTTTTTCAAGCTTGACGTGTCAAGGTTAGGGTTTTCAAGGTTGGTGAGACCGAATTTAAGGTCTGGAAGACCGCTTTCGGAGGTTTTGAACCTGAACTCGAAGGTTTAGTCCCCCAAAAGGGGCGTAGCCCCCCAAAGGGGGCTTTTTGGTTCCTGGAAGGATTTAAATGGTCGGGAGATCATTTTTGATGGTTCCAATCGATTTATCTTTGTTTTTTTTATACTAAATCAACGTTTAAATCGTCTTTCTACGTCCTCTGGTTGATTTTTTACATTGAAAAATATAATCGATAGAAAATCATTACTATTATTTGAAATTCATTCGATATATCGTTGTAGTGAGAGGCCGACTTCGTTGGTACTCTCCTTGAAATGACTTTCACTTTTTTGAAGTGTATATTCTACGCGGGTTAGGGTTATCGCACGTCGCTAAAATTTGGCCGCATGCCAGGTGACGGCGTAAACCTCGTATAGGAAGATGACCGTAGATGCGAGAAATTTGCAGATTGCATAGAAGAGTAAGGAGCAAGGAGGAGTCGGAGTCAGAGGAGTCGGAGTTGACACCGCACCGGTGCTGGAGCCCGGACGTGTGTGCCCGAGTTAGTGAAATATTCGTTTAACTCTGTAATTATTTCAAAATATATTATGATACCGTAGATCTCGGAATATCATGGGTTTTCAGTTCATAAAAGGTGCTGGGATCCCCCCAGGAGGGGTCGCCCAACTGAGAGATAAAAGAATAAGAAGAAAATTTGCAAAATAGAAAAAAAAATTCAAAACAGAAGAAAAAAGGAGGAAGGAAGGAAGAAGTAAGGATGAGTCTAAGAAAGATTCAGAGTTGGTACCTGCACCAGTGCTGGAGCCGGTGCGGTGCTGAGTTAGTAAACATTCGTTTAACAGCATATTGGTATAAATGATATGTTTATAAGGTTGTAGAACTCAAATATGATGGTTTCAAGTATGTAAAGGTTGTCTGGGGATCCCCCCGGAGGGGGTTCTCAGAAGAAAAGCACAGAGTGTAGGAGAAGAAAGCAGGAAAAGAGGAAGGAGAAGGAGGAGAAGAATGAAAGTTGTTTTAAACTGTACTGGTCGGAGCAAATGAGCCTTAGCCTGCACCGGTGCTGGAGCCGATGCAGTGTCGAGTTAGTAAACATTCGTTTAGCCCCATAATGGTATCTCATTTTAATTTTTAATTTATTTTCAAAGTTTTATTATTATTTATTTATTTATCATTTTATTTATTTTTAAAAATTATTTTGTTTTAAAACTTTTTTATTATTGTTTATTTTAATTTTACTTATTTAAATTTATTTTTCTAACTTTATTTTTATGTTTCATTTCACATTTATACTTTGTGTTAATTTTTTTATTTTAATTTTTATTTATTTTTAAATTCTTATTATTTTTTTATTTATTTTTAATTTTATTTATTTTTAAAAAATTATTTTCTTTTAAAACTTTTTTATTATTATTTATTTATTTTAATTTTACTTATTTAAATTTATTTTTCTAACTTTATTTTTATGTTTCAATTTACATGTACTCTTTTAATGTAAGTTTTTTTTAGTTTTCATTTACTTTTTAAATTTTATTATATTTTATTTATTTTTAAGTTAATTTGTATTAAAACTTTTTTTTTAATTTACTTATTAAATTTATTTTCAAATTTATTATTACATTTTCTAAGTATTATGTATTTAAAAATATATCTTTGAAAAAAACTTTATTATTTTAATTATTTCTTTAAAAACTTTTTTGTTTTAGCTAAGTTTAATGCTTTTTATGTTATAACGTAAAAAATTTGCGCATTACACACTCTAAAGTAGTGTAAATCAGTAAATCAAATCCACCCACCCTACCCCTCCTACCTTTCCATGAACTATTGATCTATTGATCAAATGATATTTTTACTAAATAAACATAAACTTTATTGTTTTAAAAAAATAATATTTTACTAAATTTTTTATTCTTTTTATGCTTTTATACACGTAAAAAAAATACATTTTTCCTACCCTAAAGCAGTAAATCACA
>JABUQX010135207.1:0-10139 GCA_015478945.1 Trachelipus rathkii | reverse complement strand
TTCCTTTCTATTTCTAATACTTCCATCTTCGACGACAGTCGGATCATATATGCACAATTTAAAAATTTACCAAGTATTACTTTTTCATTAAAGATATTATTATTATTGAGAAAATTCTTCCCATATACTTGTCATTTTACATTTTTATTTTTTTGAATTATTTTATTAGATGAAAATGCCTGGACGAGGTACTCCTCCTCGCCGCTTCGATGTTAGGGAGAGAGTGATGGCAATATGGCCGAAGTCGACTCTCTATTTTAGTGGAGAAGTCGTCGACTTCAACCATCGAGGAACCATACCCTTATCAGTTGATCTGCGAGAATAAATCTTCCGCCGTTAAATATAAGGATGTCTGTAAGTATATTTTATTTCAATTTTTTTGAATAATATAATTTAATAGTCTTAATTATGGAAAGTCCTATATAATTTTGTCATTGATATTGTAATAGTAAGTCGGATTGATGTGATTGTAAACACGTTAAATTCAAATGCATTATTGAATGAATCCATGTTAAAATATAAAAATATTACAACTAGAACAGTAGCTAACAACAAACGGATTGACTTCATCACCTCAAAAATACTCTATTACATTACTTACCCCAGACAGAAGAGAATCAAGCAGGGATGGCACGGAAAAATCAATTGATATAAATCAACTGATTTTTTCACTTGATTTTTTGCTACCAAAAAATCATTGATTTTTATATATTTATATATTATTATTATATATTATTATATATATATATTAAAATAAATAATATATATAATATGTATATATATATATATATAATAATACTATATATATATATATAATATATATAGTTTATATATAATATATTATATAATATATTATATATATATTTAACTCTTCAATAGAAATAAAAATTAAATATAAAATTAAATTTTAATATATTCCGCTTTTCCTAAAATGAAAGAGTTTACATTATATTACGGGTGATGCATAAATTTGTCCGCGTGTTTATTTTATTATATATATATATAATTATATATATTATATATATATATATATATATATATATATATATATATATATATATATAATATATATATATATATATATATATATTGTTACCTTCCGTTTTCTCCCCTTCTTTCATTTGAATATGCGGACCGACCTCTCACGTGACCAAAAATCTTGTTTTCTTTGCTTCAACGACTCTGCCATCTTCCCCTCGTAAAGGATTTGGAATCTCTCTTCTTAAAACTTACGAACTACGTCTTGTTATCGAAGATAATTTGCCAACGCATTTTCCCAAGTGTCTATAGTGATCAACGCTGATTCTTTTGAATGTTACTTTGTTGCCTCTGTGAAAATCTTCTGTACACGTATTTTCTTCGAATGTAATAACAGGGTTGGTAAAGCTATTCGGCTTATTTTCTAAAGCCTAGCTCTTTGTAATACCATATTTGATTCCGTATCTACTATTCGATTCGTGTTCTAGTGATTTCGGTATATTTAATGAAAAAACATTCAGTGATTTATTATCTTTAATATATATTTTATTTAGATTTAAGTAACTTTTTAATATTTTATCTTATTCATTATGATTTATTGCAAGAAAATTTCTTTATATTTTAAGTAAACATCTTTTAGTAAAAAATGTAAATTAGAAACAGAAAATGGCAATATAGGATAACTATTACTTTATATTATAATCATTCTCATTGTATTATGTATTGTATTGTTATTGATTATTATTATATTATATTTATTATTATTGTATTGTTTTCATATTATTATTTATATGTATTATTATCTTAATACAGATTCTGACCCAGAACGTTGGTTTTTGCTCTTCCTAAGCTACACGCAAACCAATAGTGGTGACCTGGAGTGCTGTCGATCCATCCCGGCATTCCTACAGCTACTTTGAACTCTCTCTCGTCTCAGCAGGATCCACAAGAAAAAAAATTATTATCCATTTTTTTTACGATAAAAATTTTACATAATAACAGGACAATTTCCTGTCGCTTTTACATTTTTAATTATTTATTTTCATATTATTTTGGCCCGTACAAGCGGCCCCATATATATTTTTGTAACCCTTTGTATACTTATTGTAGTATTTAGCGTATGCAAATCGCATCTTAAGCATATTTTTTATTTTTTATTTCGTAATTTTCTTCAAAAAAATTTTTACAATCACATTATATTAACATTCATAAATTATGTCTCCTCCTGATGCTGACGTCACCGACAACATCAATGTAATATCGCAATCACCTGCTCCAGACAGGGAAACACCTAACGCCTATACTGGAAAATTTGTAAACAACGATTTAGACTTAACCTTTACATTACTTGAACTTCAGCTCGAGTCAACTAACGAAATTGCCCGATTTAGGGCACTCTTAAATATATTACCTGTCCCCATTTTGCAGCGCCTGAAGGACATTTTACCTTCATTGCATTCCCACAATCAGCCCTATACTCAGCTTAAGTCAGAACTCTTAAACCGTCTCGGAGAAACAGATGCTGAAAAAGTAAAAAAACTTTTGACTGGTGGTTCTCTTGGCGATCGATTACCATCAGTTCTTTTATCTGACATGCTAAATCTGCTCGATGGCCCTCCAGTGGGTAACTGCATACATATTGTACGTCATCTTTTCCTACAGAAACTTCCTACAGAGATGCAACTGCGCTTGGCCACTGTCGATCCCAACTGTTCACTGCAAGAACTTGCCACATACGCCGATAGGGTTTGCAAAGCGAAACCTCTTACGACCGCAGACGTACCTTCCCAAATTTCGCATATCTCGCATTCCACCGGCAATGCTAACTTAACACCAGCGTCTCTTTCGCATGTGAATGAGTCAGTTAATGCAATCCGCTTACCTCCGCCCACTGAAAATGCTTACATCGTGTCCCAACTTCAAGTGTTACAGAACACTATCATGGATTTAACTAACAGAATTCGCACACTGGAAACGCGTTCCACTGTTCCTCCTCCTTACGTTCCTCCTCTCCTTCCTTATCCTCAACAACAACATCCTTATCCTCAACCTCAACAGTATCCTCATCCTCAATCCTCTCATCATCCTTATTCACAACCTCTTTCATATCCCCAGCCTCCCCCCAATGCTTCAAACACTTATTCTGCTTCTGCTTACAATTATGGTCATATTTCTCGCTCTCCAACTCAGCAACGACGTTCATATCGTCGCTCACCTACTCCCTCACGTCAGTTCGCCTTTCTCCAGTTACCTCTCAGGCCCTGGTTCAGTTTCCGACACATAACCAGCAAGGCATTTGTAGAAATACGCTCGGGGTGAGTCCAAAAGACTGGTCATTCTTAAGCCTTGTACCTTCGAGAATTTAAAACGCCAACACCACTCCGTTAAATACGCTCGATCCGTGTGTCTCAAAGGCGTCAAAACTTACCTTTGTGTTTTACGATCCCTCCACCAAAAACTATCTTACCTCGATAGATAGTTGGAGAGCTCAATCGTCAGCTGATTCCACGTTCCATCCTCGGGGAAAACTCATGCTCCAGAAGCATCGGGCTTTTTACGCGCCGCCAACGGACTACCAATCAACTTTATGGCTACCAAACGGACTCCATTTAACACTCTCGTTCCGTCGTGACTTTATTATGGGACTTCACGATAGCCGACGTTACTTTACCAATAATAGGTGCCGACTTTCTGTCACACTTAAACCTCTTGTTGACTTGAATCACAGCCGCATCATTGGATTTTGAGGGGGGGGGGGTGAACTCACTTCTCATTCGCGCTTGGTACGCTGCATCCGCATCCATCAGAAAAATCATACATCGCTCTCATCTATATTTTTGATCATTATTAATCACCGATTTTCCCGAACTTCTTTCTCCAGTCTCCAAGTTTCCTCCAGTGAAACACAATGTCGTTCATCACATTGAAACTTACGGTAGACCTCCATTCTCTCACGCTCGACGTCTTGCACCGGATAAACTCAAAGCGGCAAAGCTAGAGTTTGAATCTCTCTTAGAGAAGGGCATCATCCGACCTTCAAAGTCCGATTACGCCTCTCCCTTACACATGGTACTCAAACCTAATGGAGACTACCGCCCCACCGGTGACTATCGCTGCCTAAATGCGATCACCCGCCCGGACCGTTATAATGTGCCTCATTTACAAGACTTCACATCCCACCTCTCTGGTTGTACTATCTTCACAAAGATCGACTTAATTTCCGCATTTTTCCAAATTCCTGTGAACCCGGACGACATCCATAAGACTGCCATTATCACTCCCTTCGGTCTTTACGAATTTCTTCGAACGCCATTCGGTTTAAGAAATGCAAGTCAATCATTTCAACGTCTCCTAGACTCAGTCCTACGCGGTTTACCCTTCGTCTTCGCATACATAGACGACTTATTGATTGCCAGTGCTTCTCCAGAAGAACACACATCACATCTCAGGCAAGTTTTTACCAGACTAAGCGAATTTGGTCTCTGCATCAACTCTTCCAAATGTGAATTTGGAGTTTCATCTCTAACCTTTCTCGGACATACAATCTCTGCCGACGGTATTCGTCCTCTTGAGGATCGTGTGGCAGCGATTCGTGACTTTCCGAAACCCGTCAAACAGCGTCAACTTCGTCGTTTCTTAGGCATGGTAAATTTTTATCATCGTTCCATTCCATCTGCCGCCAAAATTCTCTTTCCTCTTCACGCACTTCTTAAAAATCCACGTAAAGGATCTGCTGCTTCTGTCACTGTCGATTGGAACGACGAAGCAACTAATGCCTTCATCTCCATTAAGGAAGCTCTTGCTTCTTCTGTGTTACTCATATTTCCATCCGACACAGCCCCGACTAGGATCAACACAGACGCCTCAGATTTTGCAGCTGGAGCCGTGCTGCAACAGTTCATTGAAACGAATGGCGTCCATTAGCCTTCTTTTCTAAAAAGTTCCAGCCGCCTTGAAAACAAGCGTACCAGCGCATTGGCAAGGGAACTCTCAATCTATCTAGCTTATTAAGTCATTCCGTTATTTCAAGAGAGGTCGGAATTCCATGTCTAACCGATCATTTACCCATCCGCCATGGCCTTACAGCTTCCACTGTTTAAACAGTTCGCCTCGTGAGCCCGCCACCTGGAATTTATTGCACAATTCACCACTGAGTTCTGAGTTAATAAAAAGGAAAAGACAATATTCCTGCCGACGCTCTATCCCGAATTAACGCCATCTCTCCTTTACCTGACATCGATTTCGTCGAAATGGCTCGCCTGCGCAACTGAAGAGATTGTTTTTCCGCCTGCTTCTTCTTACGACATTCCAAACTGTAGAAATTTTTGTTTTCCGCCTCTGTTATACGACGTCTCTCTTCCGCTTCACCCTCGTCCAGTTGTACAAACCCCCATGCGCAGAAAAGGTATGTCACACCATTCACGACGTTCGACCTAGGGGTAAAAAGTAGTCAAGTTATATAGCGCAAACATTTCGTCTGCCGTCCTACTAAAAGATATGTTAAAACAGGACAACCAGCTTGTCTCAACTGCCAAAATCAAATGCACAGGCCAACACTGTCGCACCTCTTCAGCAATTTCTCCCCCTGTAAACGCTTCCAGCTGCACATTGAATAGTCGGCCCGCTTACCCCCTCGAATGGTTAACACGATTAACATGCATAGACCATTACACTCGTGGAGAACCATTCCCTCTGCAAGATACTTCCAGCGACACAATTGCCCAGCATTTATAGCAACTGGATAGCCAGTTGGCACACCTTCGACCGTGTCCACAGACCAGGGTAGGCAGTTTGAGTCTCACCTCTGAAGGACCTTATGACTTTAATCGGCTCTAAGCGTCTTCGCTCTTGTAGTTATCACCCACAAGCTCAGGGCATTGTAGAACGGTTTCACCGGCAGCTAAAAGCCTCTCTTATGGCCCACGGAACACCGGACAATTGGTCAGAACTCTTCCTCTTGTCCTCCTCGGTATCAGAACTTCATACAAAGAAGACCACAAATGCTCAACTGCTGAGCTCGTTTACGGTTCTTTACACATACGAACTGGTAAGTTTATACTCCTTCTCCAAAATCTACGAACCAGCACACCTTCCTTGCCCGCCTTCCTCCGCCAGTGCACCGAGGCATGAAAACCATCTTTGTCACGTCATTCTCCCCGTCCACCTACATGCATGCGGATCTGGACACATGCTCTCACGTATTAATTCGGCACGACTCCCACCGTAGTCCGTTGCAAGCCAGCTATGACGGACCTTCCCGTATTAAAACGCTACGAAAGTATTTCACTTACAGAAGGGGAGCAAAGTGGAAAATATCTCGGATAGGATCAAACCGGCTTATTTCGATCATGATCCCGCTTCTTCCACCACCCTTTCTCCACTTCCTGCACCTGTTCCCTCTACCTCTACTTCGCAAGATATTACCGACTTTATGCCCATTTTGCCTTTCACATCCACTTGTTCTCCACCCGAACCTGAACTTCTGCCTTCAACTGTTGTCACTCCTTTGCCAACTACTTCAGCGCCCCACGCTACGACATCTCCGCCTCCTGCTCCAATACAGACTTCTCCTCAGACTCCGGAACCTATTCGAACTCAAACCTTACCGTCTTGTCTACCTCGTTCCAAGTCGCGTTATGGCCGAACACTACGCCCGGTTGTACGATTCACACCTTGATTCCTCTCGACACTCCGTTGTTCGGAGGGAGCATGTGTACCTTCCGGTTTTCTTCTTCTTTCATTTGAAATATTGGATCAACCTCTCACTGACCAAAATCTTTGTTTTCTTGCTCAACGCTCCGCCATTTTCCCTCGCAAAGATTTTGGAATCTCTCTCTTAAACTACGAACTACATCTTGTTATCGAAGATAATTTGCCAACGCATTTTCCAAAGTGTTTAGTGAGCAACGCTGATTATTTTGAATGTACTTTGTGCTCTGAAAATCTTCTGTATAACGTATTTTCTCGAACATAAAAAGGGTAAGCTATTCGTGCATTATTTTCTAAGCCTAGTTCTTGTATACCATATTTGATTTCGTGCTACTATTCGATTTCGTGTTCTAGTGTATTTCGGTATTTAATGAAAAACATTCAGTGATTTATTATCTTTAATATTTATGTTTATTTAAATTTTTGTTACAGTATAATATTTATGTTTATATAAGCTTAACCTATGCAGAAATTTCTTTATATTTTATAATATCCCCGCTAAAGTAGAAAAACGTAAATTAAAACAAGAAAATGGGAATTATAAGCATAACTATTACTTTTTATATTAAATCATAGTGATTTTACCAAAAGCAATTGGTTATTTTTATTATTATTATTGGTAATTGTTGTTCATGTTTAATGTTATTTAATGTTATATTATCTTAATACAGATTCTGACCCAGAACGTTGGTTTTTGCTCTTTCATAATAAAAGAAAACCAATAATATATATATATATATATATATATATATATATATATATATATATATATATATATATATATATATATATATATATATATATATATATATTATACAGGCCTACAACTTAAAAATTATTTTCGTCTTGGGGTACGCGATCAAAAAATTATTGGCGACCGCGTGTTCTATAGTGAATATAAGTTTTTATTTGCTTAATTAACATTCCGTAAAAATATAAACTAATTATAAATGTAATTATAAACTTTATGAATTATATGTCTGTATATTGAAACTTTTCTTCTTCGTAATAACTGGAACTTGTAATATCAACATGCATGATACATATTATATTTTTAGACTATTTATTTCTTACATGGTTATATATAGTTTGGAGAGGGTCTTTACATGAACAAACTTAAAAAAATTAAGACCAGTAATGTTCTTTTGAGCAGTTCTATATATTATTGAATTTTGTAGGCTGTTACATAAATATCCTATATATATGCACAATTTAAAAATTTACCAAGTATTACTTTTTCATTAAAGATATTATTATTATTGAGAAAATTCTTCCCATATACTTGTCATTTTACATTTTTATTTTTTTGAATTATTTTATTAGATGAAAATGCCTGGACGAGGTACTCCTCCTCGCCGCTTCGATGTTAGGGAGAGAGTGATGGCAATATGGCCGAAGTCGACTCTCTATTTTAGTGGAGAAGTCGTCGACTTCAACCATCGAGAATACCTTATCAGGTTTGATGGCGAGAATGATCTTACCGTTAAATATAAGGATGTTTCTGTAAGTATATTTTTATTTCAATTTGTTTGAAATAATATTTTATTAGTTTTCTTAAGTTATTGGAAATGTTATATAATTTTTGTCATTGATATTTTGGTAATAGTAGGTGGTATGATGATTGTTAAACACTTAATTCAAATGCATGTATTGAATGAATGTGATATACAATACTAGAACAGTAGCTAACAACAAACGGATTGACTTCATCACCTCATCAAAACTCACTCTATTAAATTGATTTAATCAGAAGAGAATCAAGCAGGGATGGCACGGAAAAATCAATTGATATAAATCAACTGATTTTTTCACTTGATTTTTTGCTACCAAAAATCATGATTTTTATTATATATATATATATATATATATATATATATATATATATATATATATATATATATTATATATATATATATTATATAATATATATATATATGATTACTTCAATAGAAATAAAAAATTAAAATAAAATAATTTTTTAATATATTCCGCTTGACCATAAAATGAAAGAGTTTACATTATATTTACGGGTGATGCATTATTGTCCACTGTGGTTTATAGAAATTTTTATATAATATATATTATATATATATATATATATATATATATATATATATATATATATATATATATATATATATATATATATATATATATATTACAGGCCTATAGGGGTACAACTTAAAATTATTTTCGTCTTAGGGGTACGCGATCAAAAAAGTTTGGAGACCGCTGTTCTAGTGAATATAGAGTTTTTATTGCTTATTAACATTCAAATTAGCATTTACTGTTGTGCAAGTAATGGTAATTATGAAACTTTATGAATTATATGTCTGTATATTGAAACTTTTCTTCTTCGTAATAACTGGAACTTGTAATATCAACATGCATGATACATATTATATTTTTAGACTATTTATTTCTTACATGGTTATATATAGTTTGGAGAGGGTCTTTACATGAACAAACTTAAAAAAATTAAGACTTATGTCCATTTACGCTATATATTTAATGATATTTGATGGGGTTAAGTGATATGATAAATAAATTCACAATTTACAATGTTACTAAGTATGTACTTTTCATTAAAGATATTATATTAATTATATGAGGAAAAATTCGCCCACATAAGTGTCGCCCAAAACCATATGCTCAGCTATAAATTTGGTACTGTTGGACTCAGGATGAGAAGGGGGAAACCCGAGGGGGGAGTAGGCTCCCCACCTCTGGCAAAACGACCTCACCAGATGACTAAACTCCAAAGGGAAAGGAGAAAAGGAAAAGGAGGTCGCTCTATCAACCATCGAGAATACCTTATCAGGTTTGATGGCGAGAATGATCTTGCGAAAACTATCGGCATGAGTTCTGTATGTATATTATTTTATTTCAATTGTGTTTGGAAAATAACTATTTTCATTAATACTAGTTTTAAGTTTATTGACTATGTATTATTAAGTATTTTGAGTCAATTGAATCTGCATTGGGTCAAATATACCAAGGTAGATGGAATTTGTAAACACTTAAAGCAAATGCATGGTATATGAGGTGAATGTGAATATACAAGACGACAACAGTATGTAACAACCAAACGGAATTGACGCTTCAATCACCGTTCAAAAATTACGTCTATTACATACATTACCCCAGACAGAGAGAATGCAAGCAGGAGATGCACGGAAAAAAAAGCAATTGATTGAAAATCAACTGAATTTTTGCAAACTTGATTTTTTGCCAGAATAATAATACGATTTTCTTATTAATTATTATACTATATATATAATATATAATATATATATATATATATATATAATATAGACGATATAGACGATAAAATTATATAGACGATAAATACAATATCTGTGAACATCATAGGAAAAATATGACATAAACGTTCAATAGGAAATAAAAAATAAGCGCAATAACCATTAATTTTTTCAATACATTCCGCTGAC
>JABUQX010135206.1:10000-17065 GCA_015478945.1 Trachelipus rathkii | reverse complement strand
AACCAAACTAGATTGGGATCACAAAATCCCAGAGGAGTATAAAAAGGAGTGGCAGGCCATAGCTAATAGCCTGTCTCATTGCCTAAAGTTTAAGTTGCCTTGGCAATTAATATTTTCAAGGGAAGTGGAGCTACATGCCTTCTCAGATGCTTCAAAGGCTGCTTATGGTACTGTAGTGTACGTCGTTTCCGACTTAGACACTGACTTAGATTCATGTCTCACTACACCTACTTCCAATATTCTTATGGCTAAGGTTAAGGTTTCTCCCATAAAGGAGCTTACCATGCCACGTTTGGAACTCATGGGAGCATTACTCTCCACCCGAATTCTTAAATTCATTCTCAGTGCTTATGAGGGTCTATTAAGAGTTCGTAAAATCTATTGCTGGAGTGATAGTCAAGTCGCTTTGCAATGGATACATTCTACGAAGCAGCTTCCTACTTTCAACCAAAATAGTGGATGAAATTTGAAAAAATTTCAGCAGAGTGGAGGTACGTTCCTACCAAAGACAACCCAGCCGACGCTGCTTCCCGTGAATCCAGCTATAAATAGATCTTTTCAGATTTATGGCAAAGAGGACCCACCTGGCTTTTAAAGCCATCTGACTGGCCTACATGGGCCGAACATCCATCATTTTCGGAAGACATCTTGGAGGAGAACAATATTACTGTAGCTACAACAGTTACAGGAAGTCCGGAAGGGGTTCCCCTCCTAGAGTTGAATAATTATTCATCACTTGACAAGGTGTATCGCATTACTACCTTGGTTTATCGATTCATTCAGAATCTTAAGAATGCGAAGCTTAAAGCGCCTTTGATCAAGACCATTACTCAACCAGTGTTCTCTCACCAATTTTCTATAGAAGAAAAAAGGAGGGCAGAGTTTTATTGGATTCGAACCCTTCAAAGAGAACACTTTCAACCCGAAATAATCTGCATCCGAGATAACTTACCCATCACTCAATTAACTAAACAGTTAAGTTTGAAATTAGTGGAGGGTGTTCTTAGGTGTGATAGGAGACTTAATAATGCCTTACTTCCGTATGATACCAAGTTCCCTATCCTCCTTCCAACCAATTCACATTTTATTAAGCTTATTGTATGGTATTTTTATAACACTCGTCACCACGTAGGAATTTCAGAACTTCTTTTGATCATTCGTCGGAAGTTCTATTTTACACGCATGCGGCAGACTATAAAGAAAATAGTCCGACCTTGTGTTGAGTGCAAACGCCTCCAAGCAGTTCATTTTCGCTCTGCTCCTCTTGCAGCTTTGCCTAGCTCTTGTAGTGGTGGAGAGCAGAACCCTTCACAGTCGATGGAGTGGATTTACAGGTACTTCAACGTGAAGACTTCGAGAACTGCCAGCACTTAAGTGTTATATTAGTTCTTTTTTATTGCGCTGTTACCCGGGCCCGTTCACGAAGCTTCCTGGTCGATAATAGCACAGAGTTCTTTCTTGAGGCGACGTACGTTCATGGGCAGAGCGTGGTACTCTCTTTAAGATACTCGGACAACGCGACTTATTTTCAAGCGGCGTTCTCAGTATATCAAAGATTTGCGTACATTACCATCGGTTAGAGATTTTGACCACACACTCCATTACTTGGAGATTTAACCCCGCTCGTAGTAGTCACTTATGTGGGTTCTTTAAACGTTTAATCGGGCTAATTAAAACCCATCTCAAGAGAATTCTAAAAACTGCTTAGTCACATTTGCGAGTTTTAACACAGTTCTCGGGCTGAGGTCGAAACTAGTTCTAAACTGTAGACCCTTCACCTTTGTGCAGAGACGAGCTTCATTGCCAGGAGCCTCTCTCACACGCTACGTCGTGGTTATTAAACTCAACACTCTTCACATATTCCAAAGTGCTTTTAGAGTCGGACACTACTTACCGGGACCCGGTTAAATTAAATAAAAGGTATCGGTACACGCTTTCGCTTATTTCCAAATTCCAGTGTGCATGGAGTAAGGACTATTTACTTAATCTTAAGCAATCTTGGGATGTTTCTGGCCATCCTAACATTGCTATCGGTGATGTAGTCTTGGTGGAGGATGATGGTCCTCGTTTGAAATGGAAATTAGGCATAGTAAAAACCCTTCACACTTCTCCTGATGGGTACGTCCGATCAGTTTCATTAAATACAAAGAATGGGGAGATCACTCGAGCTATAGTGCATCTTATACCCTTTAGAAATCCATTCTAATATTTTTAATTTAGATGACGCGTCCTCTTTAGAGGAACCTACCTCGACATTGGGTTCCCAACCGGAGAGAACTACACGTCAAGCTCACATTCTAGCGAAACAACGCATTAAGGCTATTCTTTCAGATGAAGAATAATCGAACCATTTTTTTTTTTGTGCCCTTTGACATAACATCCAAATGTTCTACAATTAGACATTACGCACACTGCGCAGTAACGTCTTTTATCTTGTGTTCCATAGACACAACTGTAGAACTTTTATCTTGGCTTCCTTGTACTCGGGGGGGAGTTGGATGACATTTGCGTTAAACATGGTACAAACCTAATATTTTAAGCTCGCTATAGCCTGCAAACCATTCGAAGCTTTCAGGGCAATTGTAGGACGTTAATTTTTTTCATATCTTACTTTAAGAACGGTTTTTTTTAAAACCCTCTTGTTAGTCACGGTTTCCCTAGGCGTTTGGTATGGCGTATGACTCGGATATTGAGTACGTCTATGGAGAAATTCCTGGACGTTAAAGAGGTGACAACCCCTTTTATATATTTCCTTGAATATGAAGGAATGACAATCTCTTTTTCATACTCAACCATCCTTCTTTTACGGGAATTGTTAGGGTGTTGTCAAAGGCCAAGTTCCCTTGAAGGGGTATTTAATTGTATGGTTGAGCCAAATAATTGTATTCTTTGAATAGTTACTATCCAAACAATCAAAGGGTTAGATAGCACATGGAACGGAGTATTCAGTCAATTCTTATATGTATTCATGCATTTGAGAATTTAGAGCGTCCTACAAAGCGAATGAGACTTTAGTGGGTTGAGGTTACAGTGTTGTTGTATCTTAAGTAAGCCATTTTTTTTGTTGTCATCCATATCTCCTGCAAGAATGCCTCATATTTTTCTCTTTTATAGCAATACTATAAACATAGTCTTCAATAAACCTTTTTTCCCCTTCTCTTCGGTGGGAGCTTAAAGTCGACGATTTCAAATCTCGACCAAATGTTTTTTTTTATATATTATTATTCATTTTTCTGCACTCATAATTTCAAGCCTCATTGTTTCAGGATGAGGTAGTATAAAGGTAAAACACTGCACAAAGTGCACAAGGCGCCTGGAAACTGTGTATCATTTCTTTTTAGACTCCCTCTAGCCATCATCCCAGAACAAACCTGGGAAATTAACCAACTTTAAGTGCCAGGAGGAGGCAGACGACGGGGGTATTTTGTGAGTGTGGCCACCTAAAGAATGTGTCAGGGGTAGAAGGTATAATATATATATATATTATTATATAAATATATTTTATATAAAATATATAATTTTGGTGAGACAATGTATAATTATATAATATATATATAATATATATATATATAAATATATAATATAGATATATAATATATATATATATATATATATATTATATAATCAAAGCGTAGGATATAAAGATAGTTCTTTGCATCTGTCAGTCGACACTTTTGAGAAAAGTCCTGCGGTTCTCTTGGGCCTTTGCAGTTACTAATGGCTGCCACACCTTCGCGGGCCTGTACTATTCCAAAGTAACAAAAGCACTTTATTAAAGTACTAATTTGCGCCCGAGTTAAACGAAAAGTTAAGCATAAAGAGAATAACTAACATTCTCCCTACCTGACCAGTCTCATCCGTGGTGCTTCCCACTTTCTACGCCAGTTCTCTACATCTGAAACAAAGAGCACTTATATATATATAATAATACTATATAATAATATATAATAATTTATTATATATAATATATATATATAATATATATATTATATATATATATAATTTAATATATACATAAAAACGTATAAAACCTCATGATTCCTGTAAAGCAAAGTAATAAAAATATGCCTAAAGAAATGAACATCACCTGGCCATTTAAGTTGCCCCAGTATAGCCTCTTATATATATAGTTATATATATATATAATATATATATATATATATAGTATATAATATACATAGATATATAATATATACATATATACTAATATATATATATATATAATATATATTAGGTGGGCAACTGTCATTGGATCTGGTTGTATTACGTTTATAGTGATCTAAATGGAACATGGGTATGTTTAAACAATAGAACCAGAACACCCAACAAACTTAACAACTAATATGCAGTACACATCATGCTCAGTTCTAGTGCACATAGAGCTCCAAAGGATTCTTTTGGCCTAGAGTCCCTGAAGAATGGACAAATGCATAGCAAAAGAAGAGGAAATTACGATCAGGGTGACCACACAGTTGGAAACAGGTCTTTTCCAGATTCCCAGAGACAAGTGACTAAGCGATTAGGGGTCAACCAAACGACAGTGGGTAGGATTCTGAGAGTAACCGTAGAAGGCAAGGTCAGGGTAGCCCGAGGGCTAATTTGGTGAGGGATGACATTTCTCCATTTAGCAGTTTTGCGTAATCAGTCCCATACGAATCTTCAGCTACAAAACCTACTTCGTAGAGTCACACATGGGCACGTGGCTGTAGTGAATGCTGGACTTAATGTCACCGGTCCTCTTCTCACCAAGGTGCGTCAGCTTGTCGACTGAATTAAGTCTATGAAAATTGTACAATGATGTAAAGTACTCTTTAACTGATGATTCTCGGCTCGTACTACATGTACCGGACGAACGTCCGCGAGTGTGGAGGCGTCCAGAAGACAGGATAGCGCTTTGCCCCTTGCAACATTTCTCCAAGAATCTCTTTCGGAGGCGGCTGTGTGATGCGGCCTAACATAAGTTTGGGAGGCCGCATGGGGAGTCTGCATGGAGTTGCATATAACGGACCAGGGGACTTTAATGGCAGAAAGGTATGTGGACGACAACTTCAGGAATATGTAGTGCCTTTAGCACCTTTCATTGGCGACAGATTCTTTACTTCATGACAATGCAAGATCACACACTGCAGCGTTCGTCCACTTCCACCTCGAAAAGGCGGGAATCCACCTCCCGCCCGTACCTTCGAGAAGTCCAGAGTTGCATCTCCTAGAACATGTTTGGGATATTTTGGGGGAGGCATGTCAGAACCCTAGCACATGCCCGGTCGACACTCAGTGATCTGACGGGCGCGTTGTGGAGGAGTGGGACAACATGCAAGAATCCATCACCAGGATCGTTTCATCAATGCCTGACCGATTGGAGGATGTATGAAGGGCCAGAGGAAGCACTAGCCAGTATTAATTATAGGGTTTGTAACTTTTAGTTATTTCTTGCAGTTACATTACACAGTAAATTTTCCATCTTTGTGTTCATGCCAAATTTTCCAAACTCATGCAAGACACACCTTCGGTAGGTAAATAATTTTCTACAAATAAGTTAACAACAAAACACTTTACGCACAAAACAACCGACGTCTTTAGTTGTTCAATTATCTATATTCAAAGAATTCAATATTACTAATCAATATTTTAAATGTTCGTGAAATTAAAAATATAAAAGTAAATCATTGCAAATAATTTAATTTAAACAGAAAGCTACGTTATAAATAATAATCAATAATAATAATAATAATAATAATAACAATAAAATATAATAATAATAATAATAATAATACAGTATATCAAATATATAATAATAATACAGTACATCAAATACGCTATATAATAATAATGCAGTATATCAAATATATAATATAATAATAATAATAATAATAATAATAATAATAATAATAATAATAATAATAATAATAATAATAATAATAATAATAAACATTAAAAAACAAAAGCACTCATTTTCAAGTTATAATTCGTCTTGAAAACGACCAATAATTTTTTTTAATACAAATAAACTTTGTATTGAAGAATGCGATAATATTTAACCATTAGAACAAGAAAATCACAGACAAAAAGTCTGATCGACAAAAATCGATGTTGGGAAGGGTAGGGGCTGGAATAGGGGGAGAAAGGAAGGTGCGTTTCTCCCCTCCCCTCCCCTCTTGTTAAGGCATTCAATTATTAAAAGACGGGTCAAATCAATTGTGATGCTAATTTAGGACAGCTTTGATTTTCTCTCTATTTTTATGACGCTTGGTCAACACCGGACAAAAACCAATGAATTAAACTACAAAAATTAAAGATCCAACTTTAAATTCGGAGAAAGGAGGGGAAGAACAAGAATAAAATTAAATATATATATATATATATATATATATATATATATATATATATATACTATGCATGTTTTTTTATATATATATAATATATATATATATGAATTATTATATTATATTAATATATTACTATATAAACTATAGCAGTCTTGAGTATATAAGTTATATATTATATTATATATATATATATATATATATATATATATATATATATATATATATATATATATATATATATATATATATATATATATATATATATATATGCGTGCGCACGTTTTTCGTTACATCTTGCGGAACAGGTCCAAGGCCAACAAGAAAATCCTACAAAGAATGAGAAAACGAATTTGATATCCAATCCAAACGACGACAGGTTCATATATACAGAGTTTTGAAGTGTGAACAAGTCAAAAAAAAAATAAAATAAGTGACGAAAATACCGTAGATGAAGGAAGTGTTGCAGACTTTATCTGTGGATCACATGGAATAATAAAGACCACTGCGATATAATCTGGTTTTAGAGAACTGGACGAAGAGGAGGGGAATAGACCATTTGAAAAGACGAAACGCATGTGACTTCTTTCAGGAAGAAGCATGTGACTAGAATTAGGAAGAGCTCTGTCCAATATAATAGCAAAAGTATTAGAATAATCAAAAGTGAGGGAGATGATAAGGAAAAGTGCCCTCCATTCCAGTCTTTCAGAATCTGCATGAGTGAAACCACCCCAGAATGTAA
>JABUQX010135205.1:12500-16249 GCA_015478945.1 Trachelipus rathkii | reverse complement strand
ATTCATTACATATTCATTATTCATTATTATCATTTATTTCTATATTATTATTATATTTTATTATTATATATTTTACTACTTCATTTATCTATCTCATTATTATATTATTATTATTATTATATATTTCATAATTATACTATCAATTATTACCATCATTCATGTATATATTAGTATATTATTATTATTAGTATATTATTATATTATTATTATTATATTTATTATTATTATTATCTATCTATTCATTATTATTATTATTTATTATTTTATATTATATTATTATCTATCATTATATTTAATTATTATTCATCATTATTTATTATTGCTTCTTAATAATTTATTATAATACATTATTATTGGTTCTTATTATTATTTATTATTTATTATTATTATTATCATATTATGATATTATTATTATCTATTAATATTGATTTATTATTATTATTTTATTATTATTATTATATTATATATTATTTATTATCATACTTATTATTATTATTATTATTATTATCTAATTATTATTTTTAATTATTTATTATATTATTATTATTTTATTATTATGTATTATTATATTATTATTATTATACTTATTATTATATTATTTATTATTCATTATATTTATTATTATTATTATTCTCTTACTTATTATTAATTTTATTATTAAATTGATATTAATTATATTATATTATTATTATTATTATTATCTATTATTTATTTATTATTAATTTTATTATATTATTATTATTATAGTATTATTATCTATTATTTATTATTATTATTATTATTATTCATTATTATTATTATTATTATTTTTATATTATTAATTATTATTGATTAATTTTATATATATATATATTATATATATATATATATATATATATATATATATATATCATATATAGTATATACATAATATTATATATATAGATATATATAATGATACTAATATATATATTATTATAGTATATATATATATTACTACTAATATTATATATACTATATATATATGTATATTATACATATATATATAGTATTACTATATATATACTATATAGTACCTCGCACAGTACATTCTGCCATCATCGCACTTACCTTACTATACCCTATATATCATTATATATCATATATTATACTATACTATATATTTCAGTTATATATACTTGTTGTCCCCTTATTTTTTATATTTATATATATGTACACGAAATAAATGAATTTAGTGTGCGCCTTATTTAACAAAAAATATTTCATGTGACGTGGTTACTCTCACTTAGTTTTTAATTAACTTAATTTGTTAGATTCATTATTATTATTATAATTATCTATATTATTACTTATTATTATATATATTATTTTCATTATTATTCATCATTATTATTATTTATTATTATTAAGAAAGAAAAAATCTCATTCCAAAATCGGCGAGTAATAACGCTAAAGAATAGTCGTTCATTAGGATGAGTCATTTCGGACGTTTTAAAAAATAGAAAATGTTTTTTTGAGGAGCCATTCGACATGAGGTTACATCAATCTATAAATAATCTAGAAAGAGAAAGTCGCAAAAGTTCCATTAAACGAATGAAGAGACATATAATTGCGGATGCCCTAGAAACACTCGGAGTTAATTGGATGGTTGCTGCGTGCCAATTCGGCATTTGCTGTTTATAAATAAAAAGAGTTAATTAAATTAATTTCGCTAATTCATGGATGCGACGATATCATTTCATGTGATCATGTCATCGACGATATTCCTTTCATGTGGATCATGCTATGCGAGATATCCTTTCATTGTGGATCAGATGCCTGATGGACAAAATTTGAAATTAGCATATCGCTAATCGTATCAACATGCTTATTTAACGTACCAGTATTTCAAATATAGCAATAGGTGACATATAGAAGTAATTAGGGGCGCCGAGTTATCAGAGAAACTTTTAAAAAGACAGTTCTTTTTAAAGCTATAAAGTTTGATAAAAGGATATTAGAACATAAAAAAATCGTGGTCAGCATTAACAAAAATGTTAAATAAAAACTAGAATAAAATAAATCACTAAATAAATATTTCTAGGTTAGGTACACTGGCAACGGTCTAATTTTTTAAATTTTCTCTTGTTCTTATAAGGTTTTTCAAATAAATTTTAGTTTTCTTTTTATCTAATGGTAACTTGCGAATATACTACGTTCACTTTATATAGTATATTACTATAATATTATATATATAATTATATATATATTATATTATACTTACTATTATATATACTTATAGTACTAATCATATATATATATATATATATAACTAATATATATTATTATAATATATATATATTATGTAAGCTACAAAGCTGAGTTAAAACTAACTAATACCCTAGAGTAGACCGCATTTAGATATCAGTCATGTTCGGTGGTCTCTCGGTCCTTCTACGCGTGGATGACGGGGGGCGACTTCCAGCTCCCCCCTCTTGTCCACCATCGGCCTTCTAGCCCCCTAATGGGCAATATATGTTTTTCCTATAATTTCCAATTTAATGGGAAATTCTCTTGCCGCGTGCGCAATTTCCACCCACGAAAGATTTGAAAAAGCCAGCTGAGGAAATTCTCTAAACCTAAAGCTTAATTCTACCACTGATTCTTAAATGTTTGAAAAATCTACTCTCGTTAATTAATTAAATATTTCCAACAGAATAATTCTTGTCATCTGACAAGCGGTGTCAAAAATCCGTTGTCAGCTGAGAGAGAGTCGAGAGAGAGAGAGAGAGAGAGAGAGAGATGAGAGCCTGCAGAGAGATGCATGAGACGAGAGAACGAGAGAGAGAGAGGAGATCTAAACCTTGGCTAATTTTGTAATTAAATTAATTGGAAAATAGAAAGGTTTCCCAGATTTTGTTATTGAGAACGATTGATGACTGTAAAGACACACTTTTATTCGGTCAATTAAAATTAAACAATTTTTAACATCTACTGTCTAATATTTTGTGATGTCTATGTGACTATAATTCAAGCATTCATTAAATATACGAGTTTTGTCGCAATGTTGTCTCTAGTGTGGATGGTTTCTTTTTTCGTGAATAGATTGAATTGTCTCATACACGTTATCCATGAAAATTAATCAAAAACCTTATCAGCTTTATTGCCAACATTTGTTATGGTGTTTTACCTATAAGAAAAATGTGGTTTCAAATTTTAATGTCAAACACGTTGTTCTTTATTTTTTCAAAAAAGTCTTATTATCCACCCGTGTCCTTCGAACACCCGGTTTGAAACATTGTCGCGTCATTCGGTTTGCAAAATTGTTTCATTAGGCATAATTACATACCAGTGTAAATATATATATTATATTATTATATATATATATATATACTACTATACTATATATATACTATTATATAATATATATATATATATATATATATATATACTATATATATATACCTATATACTATATATATGATATATATACTAGTATATGTAGTAAAAATTGAATTGGTGCACCAGCCAATTTAGTCGCACATATGCCCTAAGATTTGCGCGCAGCACAAATTTTAGCTATAAGTCGAATAGAAATGATATATAAACCCGTTCCTGTTGCATGATACTCTTAGTCAGACTTACAGAGTCAGCATAAAATTCAGCCACATAAGAATCAGAAAAAGAAATTAAATTTCACTCAAGATACTCTCTCCAGAAACCTCCCAGCAGAGAATATAAATTTCATGGAAAGGGCTGCGACTTGAATTTCGATGCACAAATTTTCGCTA
>JABUQX010135205.1:0-7500 GCA_015478945.1 Trachelipus rathkii | reverse complement strand
GTGTTATATATATAAATATAAATATATATATATACGTCTATATATATATATAATATATTATATAATAATAATATAATAATAGAATATATATATATAAATATATATAATATATATATATATAATATACCGTATATATAATATATATACTATATATATATATATAAATATATATAATTATATATATATATATATAGTATATATATATATATATATTATATATATATACTCTACTCCCTATACCTTAATATTAATACTTTTCCTCAATGCTGGAAGCGCCCTTTTTTCAGCCAATCCCCAAAAAAGGTAGCCGCTCTGCATCCTTCTAACTATCAAACCATTGCCTTAACTTGTATTCTATCTAAAGTCTTTGAAACTCTCCTTTAACTCTTCATTTCCTCGAATCCACATCAATCTCATTCCCTTTCTTTCAATCGTCAGTATGCTTTCGACGTTCCTATCTCACTGATCTATGGTTCTATCTCACTGATCTATGGTCTCCTGCCCTTAAGGATCATGGGAGTCTTGTGTGGTAGCACTTGACATCTAAGCTTTTACAGGTATGGGCAGGCGTCGCTACTCTCTAAGCTACCTTCCTTTGATTTCCTCCTTCGCTTTGCTAACTCTCTAGTGTTCTTTCAGATCGTTCCATTTCAGCTCTTGTGATGACGGAACCTCTTTCTCTTTCTTATTAATTGTGGGGTTCCTCAGGGTTCTGTTTATCTCCACTTTATTCCAACTTTTCATCAACGATCTTCTAGCTGCACTTCTAACTCTGTCAATTTTTACCGATGACCTCAACTCTCCATCTTCCACTCATTTTAATTGTGCTCCCTCGTTTGTATCTAGAGTGGCTCTCTCTTACACTTTCCGATTCAATTCTGCTGATTTGTCGGAATTCTCAGGGGTAACCGTAATCTTGTGAAGTTCAACTCCTGAAAACTCAACTCTTCATATCTCCGTCTCTAAAATACCTCCCAACTTCCTATCCCCTTGGGTCTAATGTCTTACCCGTAAACAACATAAAACTTTCTTAGACTAAACATAAATAGTGAATTATTCTAGTGACCCCATCACATCGGTTGCTAAAATGCCTCAAAAAAGCTGCGAATTCTGTTCAGTTGCTTGAATTTTTTCTTCTGCTCAATACTCCATTATATAAAAGTCTTATTCGCCCCTGCATGAATACTTTCCCACATTGGTGTTCCCGTTCCACCTCCTTTGGATAGAGTGAAGCTAAGCTAAGAGGCTTATAAACTGCTCCATACTCTGACTCTCCCTGACCCTCTTTCTCTGCGTCTGACGTAGGTGCCCTATCTTCTTTTCTATACGTATTACAACGGCAGGTGCTCGCGAGAATTGACCTCTCGCATCTCCACCACTAAGTCGCCCTCGTAACACAAGACGGTGCCTTGTTCTCTCATGAAAATTGGGTGAATATTGGACTCAAGAATCACTCGTTATGGTACCTCCTTCTTTTCAGCCACATGTGTTTTGTGGAACTCCTTGCCTTCTTTTATTTTTCCCGCAAGTTTAATCTTCCTCTATAAGTCCCGCGTCTGCGTCCCACCTGTAAGAATTGCGTTAGGCAAGCCTTGTCAGGGTACTTTTCATTATTTAATTTTTATTTTTTATGTAATTTTTTTTATTTATTTATTATTATTTAATTATTTTTGCCCCCCCTTTTGAAAAGCGCATTGCCCGATGGTGGTATCATGTAAAAAAAAAAAAAAAAAAAAAAAAAAAAAAATATATATATATATATATATTAATATATATAATAAAATTATATGTAGCAACAAAATTGTAGATAATATATATAATATATATAATAATATATAATATATAACATATATATAATGTATAAATATATAATATAATAATAATATTATATATATATATAAATTATATATGATATATATATAATAATATATAATATATAAATATATAATATATATATATAATATATATATATATATATTATATTACATATATATATATAAAAATATATATATATATAATATAATATAATATATATATCTATATATAATATATATATATATATATATCATATACTATAATATAATATAATATATATATATAACATATTATATATATATATATATATATATATATACATAATATATATATAATAGAATTATATATATAATTATTAATATATAAATAAATATATATATATATATATATATATAATTATAATATTATATTATATATTATAAATATATATAATATATAATAATAAATATATTGATATATCGATTTATCGATATTTTATACTAGTTATGAAAATGGTTCATTATTTATAATTATTTATTATTATTTATTTATATAATTATATTTTATTAGTTGTTTAGTTTTTTCATAGATCGTTTAGAAAAATATACTTATTAATTTTCAGTTTAAAGGATGATAATCTTAAAAGCCGTCGCAAATTAATTAAAAGGAAGCTACAAAATTATAAATTTTATTAACTAATTTATTATAGAAGGAATATATAATATAAATCCAATTATATCGACACATGAGATTAAATCGCAAAACTAAATTTTATTAAAAAATCATTATAGAATATTTGAATATAATGAATAATTCGTTAATGAAATAAATAATAAATAACGAAAGGGAAAAAAATACGTTAAAAAATAAAAAAAAAAAAAGATTGCAAAATAATGTCTAATTATATACATACTTAGTAAGTCAATCAATAATTAAATTAAATACTTTATATATTCAGACTACTTTTTATTTTTAAAATAAATTGTAAAATATAGGCTTAATAAGACTTGTGTACTAATGAATCCTATATTTATATTCTTCCACAAATCAGTCACAATATGTAAATCGGTGTACAATTCGCCAAATCATTATATCCATACACAAAATTAATACAATAGAATGACTAGGTACGAACACTCAATACAAAAATTCAAAAAAAATCATAACACTATAAACACAACTCTAGTCTATAAAGCTATACATATTCAAGCCGATATATTATACTAAATAATAAGATATATATATATAATTATATAATTAACCGATACTTAACTCAAATTTATATATAATAAACCGTTGGTTATAAAAAGTAATATATATTACTAGAAAATATTATTAACATCTAAATACTGAACCCATTCCTTTTGATATATATAATAAGTATACTTGTTCCTTAAGTAGTTAAAGTAGAAAATAGCTTAATAATGAAATGTATATTAGGTCATGTACTCTACAACAACTTCTTGACTATTATAGAAGATAAGGTATGTTGTCTTTTGAGGTATATAATTAAATTCTAAATTAGTGATATAAACAGTGAAAAAATTAAAATTCTATTCAATTCAAAGAAAGGAGGTTGCGTCAAATTACTTGTTGCCTCACACCAAGATGCCGACACACCTCTGACTATTGATTATTACTTAATTTTTAATTTAATATAAAAGGTAAAATGAAGAAGTACAAATATTTGGTGTAATCTTTAATTACATATAATAATCGAGTTTCATAAGTTTGTAAAAGTTAACAATCTTGAAGCGTTTTATAAACCAAAGCAAAAAATACGAAAAAGCGAATTAAACCAAAGTTTAGAGAAGGTGCCAATCTTAAATATCTTGTTGTAAACAAGAATAATCTACATTCTATGCAGACATAATTAATAAAATACGTAATATTCTTTACGCAAGTCGAGATTGTAATGAAATTTGTAAGTAGCTTATCTGCCTAATAAAAATAAAACTAAAACCACATAATCAAAGAAAGGCTAAAGTTGTAAAGGAGTTGTTATTGAAGATCTACTTGCTAGCAAGAATTAAATTAACTTACTAAAAATAATTAAAATATAGTTTTTAAATAATTAGTTAGTAAGATATTAGTAACAAAGGATATACAAGTATCTGAAACAAGTCAGCTTCAGAATGTCTGTATTCGATAGCTGTAAGATTGACGACAACAATATAATAATTTAACACACAACTAGCTATAGTTTGTTAGAAGTGGTGTATAAAATGGTCAGAACTTTTGCCATTAAATCTTAGGACATTCTGATCTTGTAGCCGACGTGAAGATCCGTTTTTATTTTCTGTAGATTAGAAGTAAATCAGAGGCATATCATATTATGTACAATAGGTGTTTGACGCCTACTGTAAAAGCATTACGGTCATTCGTTGCCGCCATCTTATGGTAATAGTCACACCAGAAAGTAATTAAACTAACTAATAAGAGAAGAATTTGAAAACCTTAACTGATTTTAAAAACTTGATAGTGTTTCCTTCTCTTATTCATCAAAAGCAATTACATGCACAATCCCTGAGAAGGAATAATGTGATGATAATAGTAAGCAAATTATATTAAAATTTCTTATAAAATATAAAGAGTTTTTTTACATACGATAATTTAAAAATCATTTAAGAAACTAGTATCTCGAAGCTGACTACGGTGATTATATACTACTGCGAGTTGCTGGATTAGGCAGCGCTCATGCTAAGATCTTTTATGGAGACTGAAAAGTGAGTGAAACTCTTCATGGACTTTACAATGGCAATACTTCGTTATGATAATTAGAGAACCAAAAGATTGTGTGAATAGTATGATTTGGGATTTATGATCGACATCACTACAGTTACCTAAATTATCTAAATGTGAAATTCTAAGGACCAAATAGCAGGCTGTATTTTATTCTCTCTTTTGAATATCTTTTATCTCTCCATGAGCTGAAATATTGCTAAATCGCAGCTGAATTAGAAAATAATTGCCATTTTAGCATTTCACACTGAAAACAGCAGATGTAACAGACATAATCTAAAAGTTTTAGTGAGTTTAACTCCAGGTTTCTAAACCATATATATAATATATAATATTAATATATCTAACTAAACTAACCTTTACTTAACTTATATATAATATATATTTATATAAATATAATTAACATAGTAGGCTTAATTAATTTATATATAGGTAAGGTATAATAGATGGAGCGTACTACTATAATACTATTGTTAGATTTAAAAGATAATATAAATAATAATAATTTTAATATAGTCTAATATAAATATATAATATATCATGCATCTTATTTAATAGTAGTGTCACTTACCGCAAAATTACGAAGCTGTATGAAAAAATAAAAGAAACAAACGATTAGTAATCTAGCTTGTTTTATATATATTTATCGTAGTGAGTAATTCGGAACTACTAAGTGATATATAATATATAAATATTATATATATAAATATTATAATATATAATATATTTATATAATAAATATAATATATATAATTAAATATATATTAATATAAAATATACCTATAAATAAGAATTATAATAGATTAAATATTAATATATTATATATAAATATATTAATAATAAATATATATATATATACTATATATAATATTATATATTAATATACCAGAATATATATATATGACCTGTGGTTATGTTACGACTCGTCAGTTTCCCTTTTTTTTTTTATGTAAATCTGCCTTAACTAACAAATTTGGTATAGTATATATACAACCACAATAGAATTAGTAAATTGTAAACCGGGTAACCGGACATATTCAAAACACCCGTAGTTTAAATAGACCTGACTTTTACGATCTCCGCCAGTTTTTTTTTTTTTTTTTTTTTTGTTTAAATAATGATGAGAGTGAGAGCGAATGAAGTATAAGTATACTAACGGACAGATTCAAAAGTCGAAATACTTAAATAATTTTTTAAAAATCGAATATTATTATAATAAATATTTTCATCAAAATGAAATATTTCAATTGATATATTTATAATAGTTACGTTACATGAATTTTATGAATTCAAAACTATTTTTGTTAATTTAACAACAGACCAGCGTTAGAAGTTAGTTTAGGTTTAATACGTAACTTAACTATATCTCTAATACAACCAACCTAACCTAACCTAAACCTAACCGAGAGCGCTATTGTATATCATGGATAGTTAATACAATATATATATATACTACGTTACTTAATAAACATATAATAGTTAATATTACTAATTTATCCGAAAATATTTTCCTGTGAAAAACAATGTTAATAATATTGAATCGTATTTCAAACCAATTCTATATCTGAGATATTAACTTTGCTTGGTTTACTTTACTATTACGATAATCGCTCACATCTTTCCAACTGGACTCTCAATCCTTTAGTATTTTGCTGGTCCGAGTACAAAGCATTCATTATTACTTCCACATCCTCCATTCAGCCCAGATCTATAAGCTCCGTGCGATTTCAACATCTTCTCACATAAGTTAAAAATTGAAAGTTGATAGCGTATCTTCATTATTGTGATGACGATGAAAAACATAAATATAAAAATACTGTAATCAACCGTGAGCTAAATCAACAACTTATAGGAAAGTGACTTCCGCTCTACTGCTTATATAATAATAATGAACTAGTATCGAATGAAACTGTTTGGTAACCGCTGTTTAAACCTTAACCTAAAAAGTGTTAACATACATTAACGAAGGATAGATATTAACTTGTAATTTTCAGGTTAAATGTCTCAAATTACATAATTTAAATACTGGATCAGTAAACGTCTACTTTGCGACATAACAATATGTATATTATATAATAATATAATATATAATAAATATAATATTATATAAATATATATATATAATTATATATATATTATACTCCAACGACCACGCCTGGGAGGTAGACAGGACCCTTTAGGTAATCAGGACCCCCCGGGACAAACCATTTTGGACCTAGAACTAATATATATAGTATAAATATGTTATTTAGATATATTAAGATTAGCCCTATATACCTACCTAGCCCTATATAAATATTCCAGATACCCGTATATATAAGGTGTGAGAATAAAGAAGTAGTAAGGAGTATCCTTGTAGAAGATTAAAATATAATAGGTAGATAAGTAGTAGGATAATCGATATATATATACTATATCCCACACTAGTTGTAGGAACTGCTTTCAATGGGAGGTAAAAAAAAAAAGATGAAAGGGTCAAGAGATATTATATATATGAAGAGATAGTAATGGATACCATCTTGGCGGAGGGCTGCGGAGCCTGGCAAATTTTTCCGCTCCGACTTCTGCTCTATCATTTTAAAATTACCCGCACCGACTCCGGCTCCGGCTCCAGCTCCGGCTCAGCATTTTAAAGAGTTGACCGGAACTCCGTGCTCGCGGCTACGGCTCCGTTCCGGACTAACTCGAGAACGCTGCGGCTTCGGTCTTCGCGTAATCGGAAGCTTCAAGGCTCATTTGTTAGAATTCGTCTCCATATAAACACTATAGGAAATCATTTATTTATCTTCAGTGTGACCGCAAAATATATGAGGCGTATTGATGAAATTGAATAAGTTTTTTATCTAAGACACATCATTTATTAAACTAAGAATTGAAAACTTGAAATATTAATAAAAAAAATAAGACTTTAAGAAATACAGACCAAACACTTCATCTAAAAGTCTTTTATCCAACCGAGATAAT
>JABUQX010135204.1:12500-18380 GCA_015478945.1 Trachelipus rathkii | reverse complement strand
ACCGCCACACCTAATCCTCATTTCACCCAATAGTCTACTTGAACAACAACCCCTCCCCTTAAACAAAACCAAAATATTAGGACTCACGACACACATATGACTTTCTCCCCCTACATCGACCAAAATTACTTCCTCAATAACGGAAATTAAACATCCTCGAACTCTCTCCCCAGCACAACTTCGCTGACAGAAAACACACCACTTACCACAATCAACAACTTCTCAGAACAAATATAAACTATGCCTCCCCAGCATGGTTCTCCAGCACTATCACAATCCAACTTAAATAAATTACAAGTTACACAAAAACACTGCCCTTAGAATAATCACTGGATGTACTAAAACAACCCCCATCCAGCATATACATGACGAGACACATCCTTCCCATCCCTACCCACTTGAAGATGGTAGGGATACAATTTTTCCAGAAAACACAATCCAACCATGCCACCAAATATTCTCCAACCCCTCCCGATACAGACTAAAATCCCCACAGACTAAAATCCCCCTCCTCACCAGCCAAACTTTATAATGACATCAACAACATTATTCCCCCTTTACACAATTAACTAACACATATCTAAAAAATCGCCCCAATAACAATCTACTAAACACCCCATCCCCAAACATCTCCCCTACTGAAGAATCACTGTCCAGAAGAAACCAAATTAACCTCGCCCGGAGCAGATCAAGCCACCCAAATCTTATGCAATATAGAAATTCAGATTCAAACTTGACAACGATATATCCCCCATCTGCCCTAGATGTCATATCCCAGGACATAATGGAGCACTTCCTTCTAGGTGCCCCCGCCCCTCGACAACCCCCGTCCCACCTTTGCTGTGACTTCTTTACTTGACCTGTGGAACCACCCAAGAGCAGTGGCTGGCTTTCTGGAGGCAGTGTGGCCCCTCAATTAGGTGGGCCAGAGGCAGAAGCATATATATATATATATATATATATATATATATATATATATATATATATATATATATATATATATATTATACTATATATACTGCTATATATATATATATATATATATATATATATATATATATATATATATGAAACTCTTGTCCATTATCTGCTTCCAATTAAGCTTAAGTCAATTTTTTTATAACTTACGTTATCGAACAAAATGTATAGAGCGCGCATATTGATAGAAGCGGTTTTTTTTTAAACAATGGAAAGTGAAATAAATTATTATTATAAAAATAAATTTTGTTAATTAAGTAAGCTACTATGTTTAGTTACGTTAGTTTTATAGATTTAAACTTTTAAAATATATTTTTAAAGGTGTGATGTTCTGTTATTACAATAGTTTAAATTTGGCTCTACACATTTTTATTTGACTTTTATGAAATGTTCGAATCCATGCAATCTATATGTATATAAATGTTGAGGCAGATAACAGACATTATGCACATATATATATATATATATATATATATATATATATATATATATATATATATATATATATATATATATATATATATATATATATATATATATATATATATATATATATATATATATATATATATATGATAGGTTGCCAACTTTACAGTAAATCACGTTTCCCAGATCATCTCCCATATCAAACATTACAACAGCCCTCTGCACCAAGATGGAATAAAATCACGCCAACTATATGTTATTCTGATATATGCTACACACTCCCCCTGGCCTCCAGACATTCCAATTATCAAACACATCGATACTTAATTAATCCAAAGAACGAAAGCCCCGTATACCCTAATAACATTATACTCCCAGTTCGTTCACCTGAAATATCCTCCACAGAACAAACTTTGGATCGTCAAACCAGAGTAATGCTATCCCATCTCTGCTTTGGGAATTATCCTCATTTCAGGAATGTAAATATAAAATTCATAAGACATCCTCGTCCCACTCTCAAAGATGTTTCTTACCGATAAATGATGACACAAGGTATCTCTTACTAAGCTGCTTGGACTTAACGGACATCAGACATAATTTTGAAACAACCTTCTTACGGATCTCTTGGCCCAATCTGCTGTGGTTGCTCAATATATCTGAATCACTGCATCTGGATCTGCATCACTAACGCCTGTTGTAAATGCAAAACAAGCAACTCTTGAAATGTGCTTCGAGAAAAACAAAATATGGAATGCCAATGATGTAAAAACTATTGGAGTAGATACCAAAATAGCCGAGATAATTGTATTAGAAGACCTCCCATTTTCACACGTTGAAGATCTTGGCTGTGTTTGTCTAATAAAAGAAGTGGAGCCCGCTATCCATTAAGTCAAAGAAAATATTATTGAAACCTTATTTTTAAAAAAATGCATGATAGTGTTAAGAGCAAAATAAACAGTTTACTAACAAAAAAATAAACAACCAAACTCTCTTTTGCCACAGATGAATGGTCTGATTCCCATTCTGGAGTTTCACTGCAGTCTTTGACATGCCATGGTATTGACAAAAATTTTGAACGCCAAAGTTTCGTTTTGAGTGCCGAACCACAAAGTGAGCGTCACACAGGAGAGTATTTGAGTGAAGTTTTTGATCATATGCTGGCAACATAGAATTTGTGTTCTTCTGACATTCACTGCGTACTGAGTGACCCTGGAGTGAACATAAAAAAGTTTTATTTCTTTCCGGCTTTAAAAATATCGACTGTGTTAGTCATCAGCTGCATCAAATTGTAAAAAAAAGGCATAGATTCCCAAAAGTCAATCACAGATCTCATATCAAAGTGTGGGTTAGTTGCCAGTCATTTTAATCATTCGACTATGGCGCAAAATGAGTTAAAGAAAATACAAGCTCGAATAACTTTTCCAGAGCTTTCTATATTGCACCATGTTGGAAACCGCTGGAACAGTGCGCCCCAAATGATGAAAAGAATGAGAGAAATTGAATCTATGACATTGCTAGCAAAATGCATTAGTTGCTGAAACTTTTGAAGACCGCACAAATAAGTTAAGTGGTATATCTTCATCTATATCTGATGTTACTCCCGTGATAACAACTCTAAGGAAAATTCTTTCATCCCATGAAGGGCAGGGAGTAAGGAAAATAAAAGAAACTCTCTTAGAGGAAATTGCAAAGAGGTTTGATCTTGTGGTAAATAACGATTTGTATGCCACAGCTACAATAGTGGACCCTAGATATAAGACAAAACTTTTTACTCATAATCTGTGATAGAAAAAATAATAGTATCAATTGGTCAAAGAAGCAGAGACATTCAATGTACAAAGATGTCACAATCTAAATCTAAAACTGAAGAAAAAAAAGCCTTCAACTTTCACCAACATAGCTTTATCAGAAACAATGAGCAATATTTTTCTTCTAGAAGTGATTACGAAGAGGAATGTGCATCTCATGAAATTTCAAAATTTCAGAAAACATTCAGATGCATCTAGACGAAAAAAAAACACCTCTGAAGGATAATCCACTTGGATGGTGGAAAAACCACATACATAAGTATCTTAATATTACTGTATTAGCAAGCATATATCTTGCTTACACCCCCCCCCATCACCCTCAAGTGTGGCAGAGCGCCTTTTTAGCGGAGCTGGTCTTATTTTTGATGAAAAACGCCCCAGGCTGGCAGCAAAACGAGCAGAAAATTTATTCTTCCTCAAATATACCTTACCAATTTTAGGATTTGAATATTGAAATTTTAAAAACTCCTTTCCAAAGAGAGAGGTGGTTGGGCTAAGTTAATTTAAGGTATCTAAAATTTATGTTAAAGATAGAATAAGAAGAATAGGTTTCATATATTCGTATTCGCGAATATAGAAAATTCATATTCGCTCCATCTCAAATATATATATATATATATATATATATTATATAAAATATATATATATATATATATATATATATATATATATATATATATATATATATATATATATATATATATATATATATATATAAATAATATATAAATAATTATATAATATATATATTATATATATATATATATAAATATATATATATATATATATATTATATATATATATATATATATATTATATATATTATATATATATTTATATAAATATATATTATAATATACTATATATATATATATATATATAATATATACTATATATATATATATTTACTATATATTAAATATATATATATATATATATATATATATATACTCTGTAATCAACTGCCGAAAACTCTTCGAAATTTTACAATCATGATCATTAACTCCATATTTTGTTTCCTCAATTTACTTCATTCATTTTTTATATTCACAATATCTTTTTCTTTCACTTTATATTCTTTATTTATTCTATTTATTTCTTTCACCTTTTTAACTTCTTTACACTATCTAATTCGTTCACTCTATATATCTTGATTTTCTATATCTACCTCCTTATTCACGTTTATTTAAATCACTCTTTCTACATACTATATATACTTCATCGCTCTACCAGCTTCATTCGCTCAATCTACTTCATTCTTTCTACCAGTTTCAATTATTCTATCTACTTCATTCTCTCTACCCACTTCATTCGCCCTATGATCATCATTCACTCTATCTACTTCATATGCTTACCAGCCTTATTACTCTAAATATATATATATATATAATAAATAAATAATATATATATATATATATATATATATATATATATATATATATATATATATATATAATATTATATATAAATATTATATATATAAGTATATACTATATATATTATAATAATATATATGGGTATATTTAAGCTTAAACCGTCATATATATATAATATATATATAGATAGTATTATATATATATAATATACTAATATATATATATATATATATAGATATATATATATATATATATATATATATATATATAATATATATATATATATATAACATAATACGTAATATATAATATATATATATATATATATATATATAGTATATATATATATATATATATATATATATTATATATATATATATATATATATATATATATATATATATATTATATATATATTATTGTCAGTGGCGTACCTGGGAAAAACACTTGGGTAGCAGAGTTTATATATATACAATATAATATATATATATATTATATATAATAATATATTATATATATATATATATATAATATATATATATATAATATATATATTATAATTATATATAATAATTATATATATATTATATATATATATAGCTAACGAAAACATCGAAAACATATTAATAATTATATGATGAACCGAAGAATTTGTGTGATAAGCTTGTTTTCATTATATTTACCAAATACTTAATTTAAATCACATTCCAATGAGTAATTTCTTAGGCCTATTATTTTTTTAAAAATAGAGCTGTCGTTTTATAGATAACTTTTTAAAGCGTTCTTCCTTAATAAAAAAAAAATTACATTTAACTACATTTTGAATTATTTCACATACAATTTATGTATGTAATGCTAAATACCACTTAATTAAAGTTATATAAAATTAATATTAAATAGAACAATCAGACACATCCGATACAAAAATTTCAAACAAACTACCCAACCACATATTTTCCTACATATTTACGGAAGAGAGGAAATATTTCTATATATGGATCATTATTTTATCGAATTAATATAGCGTAGGACGACTAAGCCCGCTCTCCTTAAGTTGACGTAAAAAATGACGTCATTCGTTCGCCCGGGGCAAAGATTTTTACTCTTAAGATAAGAGTAGGAGCGAGAATTTCGAATGAATTCAATTATTATTATAACTATTATTATTTGGTTGTTTTTCTTTTAATTAATGATGCAAAATTAGCTTCTTTTTAAGCTTTTATAAAAATTTTATATAATATAGTTATACTTTTACAATTTACTTTCAATTATTTAAAAACCTAAAAAATATT
>JABUQX010135204.1:2500-10000 GCA_015478945.1 Trachelipus rathkii | reverse complement strand
TATTATATATATATATATATTATATATATATATATAATATATAATATATATATATATATATATAATATATATATATAATATATATATATATTACAGATCACCACCACTATCACGTGCTGGGCCCTTCTCAAGGAGTGGGTTGAAAATAAAAAATTAAAAAAAAAAACCACCCAACCCCCAGACTAACGCAAAGTTCTCAGGTTGAGCGCAGACGTGGGCTTTAAAGAGAGAAAGATTAAATATATGGAAAAACAGAAGAAGGCAAGGAGTTCCACAGAGCAGAAGTAGCTGGAAAGGAATAGGCACCACAACGAAACAAGTCTGGGGTTCGCAATACTCACGCAGAATTCGTGCAGAGCAGGCAACCCTTGTGCATGAGGGCGCGGCCAAGGGTGGAGGAAATGCCGAGAGGTCAACTCCCCTGAGCCATTCTGCTTCCATTAGTACCTATAAGAAAAGGGATTAGAAGCGCCCAAACGTTACGTCACAGAGATAGAGGGTCAAGAGTTTTAAAGTAGGGGACAGTTTATTTAGTTCTCTTACTTTAGATCAACCTATCCAAAATACGAAGGGGTGGGGCAGCCGGAGCCCCCCCAATGTGAGAACAGTACTCCATAACAAGGGCGAATAAGCCCCTTATATAACTGGAGTAGCTGTGCAGAGGAAAAAAAATTCCCGCAACCTTAACAGGACTCCCAGCTTCTTTGAGGCCACCTTTTAGCAACCATAGAAATATGAGTGGTTTCCAAGATAATTTGTTGTTTATGTAACCAAGAATGTTTATGTTATTAACAGGGAGGGACGTTAGAGCCGTCGAAGAAATAAAAAAGTTCGGAGTGTTTTTGAGTGGAGATGTGGAGAAGTGAGTTTTAAAGAGTTGAATTTTACAAGTTGCGTGACCCCACCGGGAAATTCCCATCCAGATCGGCCAGAATAGAATCGGAAAGCTGAAGGCGAGAGGCACTCTAGAAGCAAAGAGGGGAGCAGATTTGACAATGAGCTTGAAAATGGAGAGTTGAGTAATCGGCATAAGAGTGAACAGAGTTGGAAGTACAGCTGAGGAGTTCGTGATGAAAAGTAGGAACAAAGTTGCAGATAGAACAGAACCTTGCGGAACACCACAGTTAACAGGGAAGGAAGAAGAGGTCCCTCCATCAACAAGAGCTGATATGGAGCAATCAGAAGGAAAACTAGACAAGAGTAAGCAAGAGAAGAAGGAAACCCAAAGGAGGAAGGGAGCACAAAGAACAATGACGCGTACCATTGCCGGTCAAGGGCCTTAGAGACGCCAAGTGCCAGCACGCAAAGACCTCCCCATTGATCCTAAGGGCAGAAGGACCATAAATCAGTAGATAGAAGTATGTCACCAGTTGACCTCGAACGACGAAAAGCCATACTGGTGATCTGAAAGAAGGGAAGGACTTCCAGATGATCCAGGAAATGAGGAGTAAGAAGAGTTTCAAAGATTTTAGATAAAATACAGTGAGAGCTATAGGCGATAGTTAGAAGGATCAGCAGCGCTTACATTTTTTCGGATCGGTTGGACATATGCGCGCTTCCAGCATTGAGGAAAGTATTAGATAAGACATAGAGAGTAGAGTTGAACGAGGACAGGCGTCAGCTCGAAAGCACACTCCCTCAAAACACGGAGGAATTTGCCATCCGGGCCACTAGCCTTCCTGACGTCATAGAACTCAGGATCCCATGCAACGATCATGTGTAATTACAGGTAAAGGAGACATGGAAACCTGAGAGGAGAAGGAGTAGGAGGAGGACTGCCAGAATCGTCCAGGTAGAATTAGATGAAAAAAGGAGGCGAGAGATTGCTTAATCAGAAGGAGAGTTAGCACAGAACCAGCAGAGCGAATTAAGGGGAGGGAAAGGCAGATTTAGAAAAGTTATTAGAATGTTTTGGCAAGGCGGCCAGAAATTTTTATTCAGAGGAGAACCAAGCGGTTGTCGAACTTCTTAGTAAAGTGCGCTGAGCCGTACGAATATACCCTGCAACGAGTCCGAGCAGATGAAAATTGTAAGAGTGAATAGGAGGAACGAGAGTTTTCCATGCCCGAACGCGCAATGTCTCTCTCCGAATGAGCGAGAACCAAGCTCCATCGAACATGATTTTGGGGGAGAAGATTTAGTTGAAGCATGGAATGAAACCGGTCATCCCATCAGTGATTACGCCCCACCTTATCGCGGCGGACCGAAAAGCACCCCAGTGTCAAGCAGGATTTCATTCAAGCATAGTTGTCAAAAAACTCGCCATGGCCCCCCAATTAGCCCGATTAAAGTGCCAGAAATTACGTTTAGGGCAGTATATATATATTTTATATATTATATATATATATATATAATATATATTAGTATAATATATATATATATATATAATATATTATATATATATTATATATATATATAATATTATATATATATTATTAATATATATATAATATATATATATATATTATATAGATATATAATATATAATATATATAATATAATATATATATATATATTATATTAATATATATACCTATATATATAAATATATACTATATACATATATATATATATATATATATATAATATATATATATAATAAAATATTATATATGATATATATAATATATAATATATATATATTAATATCTAATAATATATAATATATAATTATATATATATATATATATATAGTAATATACTAGTACTTATAGTATATATAATAAATATATATATATATATATATATATATATAATATATATTATAATAGTGATCTATATATATATATAATATATATATATATATTATATAGATATATATATATATATATATATATATATATTATATTATATAATATATTATTATATATATATATATATATATATATATATATATATATATATATATATATATGGTAATTATATAGGAGAACCACTATATGACAGATTTTTATAAAAATGACAGCATAGACTCTAAATAAATTATAAAGAAGAATAAAAAAAACAAAAATGGGTGACGTCATTAGGAAAAAAAGTTACAGCCTTTCACAGTTGTTAAAAGTCCCATAGACTTTTCATTGTCGATCCATTAAGGTTAGGTCTCATTTTATGCCTTCTAGTTCAGGTTATGATATGTTTTGTTATGTATACGAAGAGTAAATCTGTGTACACTTAACAAATCTTACTTGACAAATCTCATTATAACCTGAACTAGGATGGTCCTCAAACAAACATGAAGCTATTAATTTATTTTATAAGAAAGCCTATGGGAAAATTTTTAGCTTTGAGAGGCTGTAACTTTTTCTCTAAAGACGTCAGTCATTTTCGTTTTATTTATTCATTATTATTTTTTTAGAGTATATCCTGTGATATAATTTTTTTTACATAAGAAAATCTTATGAGAAAATTCAAAACTGAGAGGCTGTAAATTTTTTTCCTAAAGACGTCACCAATTTTTTTTTTTTAGATTCTATGCTGTGATTTTTATAAAAATCTGAGATATAGCGGTTTTGCTATTTATTTCCATATATATATAATATATATATTATTATAGTAAATATATATATATATATTATATAATAATATATATAATATATATATATAATATATATATATATTATATATAATATATATATATAGCGAAAAACGAATACGAATAAATATTTTTTTATATTGCCGAAAATGAATACGAATATTATGAAATCCATTCTTCTTATTCTATCTTCAACATAAATATTAGATTTCCTTAAGTTAACTATTTTATATTGCACCAACATTATTTCTTATAAGGGTTTGGCCGTACGTAGAATTAACTACGTTTCCAGAATGCTGGACGTGGGCTCATCTTACAGTGCATCCCACCAATCACCTTACTCAGCAACAGTTTTTGAAAACTTCAATATTCAACCTAAAATTGGTAAGTTATATTTGAGGAGCAATAACTTTTCTGCTCGTTTCGCTGCGAGCCTAGAACGTTTTTCATCAAAAATAAGACCAGCACCGCTAAAAAGGAGCTCGCTTGCAACACTTAAGGAGGGACAAGCAAGATATCACCTTGATAATACAGCCATATTTGGATACTTATTCATATTATTTTTCCACTATTCAAGTGGATTATCCTCCAGAGCAATTCTATTTTCGTCTAGATACCTCTGAATGTTTTTTGAAATTTTCTGTGATAAACATTTCTCTTCGTCATCACTACTAGAAAAAAATATATATTGCTCATGTCTTCTGATAAAGTTATGTTGGAGGAAGTTGAAGGCTGTTTTTCTTACGCTAGGTTTCTTCAGTTTCAGATTTAGGTTGTGCCATCTTTGTACTTTGAATGTCTCAGCATTTTTGTAAAATCGACACTTTTATTTTTTTCTATCACAATTTGGCGAGTAAAAAGTTTTGCTTTATATTTAGGTTTCACTATTGTAGCTTCTTTGTAATTTTTCCCAAGAGAGTTTGTTTTATTTTCATTACTCCCTGCTCTTCATGTGAGGAAAGTATTTTTAACTGATTTTTGCGATAATATAAAATATTCGTTTTGTATTCGGATAAAATTTTCGAATACGAATATGAACACGAATATTAAATATATACGTATATTTTCGAATACGAATATGAATCCGAATATTCGGTCCAGCTCTAATATGAGGTATTCTGCTATGTGTGAATAACTTGAAGTATCAACTATGCTAAACATATTTTAAAAAGTAATTAAAATTATTTGACTGTGTAGCTACGGATGTACTTATGTTAGATAATGGGCTCATTTGAGTAGCGACAATCAGAACAGAGACTACGTTTTTAAACTCTGTAATTGGCTGTTGAATATTTTGACGTCACTAAGCCCCCCACTTTTTTGAAATAAATACTTAACACTGTACTTAATACTTTGAAGGATGTACATAACACTTTGAAGAGTATACTTAATACTTTGAAAGGTGTGCATATATGCTTAGGATGATGAACATGTACGGCACGTACATGTGCACATACTTATATATATTGGGCTTAGCGGTATGTAAACCTCTACTCAGAGAATGTGACCCCACCAGCTGAGGAGGGTAGAAAGTTTGAGGATTATACCTAAACTAGAAAGCCACTAAATTGGAGGGGGGGGGGAGAAATTGTTGCTTATAAGACTTATAATTATAATTTCTAAAAACTTAAAAATCGATTCTCCTGACCTTAGAATCGGTCTCACCGATCTTAGAATCCTATACTTTGAAACAACAGGATTCAGATCTAATGATTTTATGGGAAACCCAAGTCAACTGCCGACATGATTTGAGATTTGCTATCGTATAGAGATCCACAACCTCCAAAAACAGTGTCACCGACCTTTGAAACGATTAGTGCTCCGGCCGAAAAAGGGAACCAAACTTCTTCGAAGTTGGAAACCTTGACCAAGTTAACTGCTGACATGACATTGGGGACGGGCTTTAATAAATTTTTTCCAAAAAAAAACCTTTTTCAAATTATATATATAATATATAAAATATATAGAATATATATAAGTATATATATAATATAGACATATAAAACTTTAAAATATATATATATATATATATATATATATATAATATATTATATATATATATATATATATATATATTATATTTTTTATTTTTTTTTTTTACAGACATCACCACCGCTCACGGGCAAAGCCCTTTCAAGGAGGGGGTGTTAACAATCAACAAAACTATCAACTAACGCAAATCACGCAGATTGAGCACAGACGCGGGCTTTAAAGTGAGGGAGATTAAATTGAGAGGGAACACAGAAGAGGAAGAGAATTCCACAGAACAGAGTGGCAGAAAGAAGGAGGCACCACAGCGAACTGTCTGAGTTGCTAATATCACAGCCAAAACTCATGTGCCATACAGCACCCCTTGTGCTACGAGGGCGTCTTAAAGGAGGTGGCACGCGAGTGGAAAGTCCCTCGAGCACCTGCCGCTGAGGTACCTATAGAAAAGAGAGATAAAGCACCAACATCGCGCCGCAAAGATAGAGGTCAAGTGAACTAGAAAGAAACGGACAGTTTATAAGTCTTTTTGCCTTTGACTCGAACCCTATCCAGAAGCCGGGTGAAACCTGACCCCCCCAGATATGAGAGCACTACTCCATACAAGGGCGGAGGAGGCCCTTGTATAACTGGAAGTAACTGAGAAGAGGACAAAAAAGTCTCGCAGTCTAACAGAACTCCAGTTTCTTTGAGCCGCCTTAGCAACCTTTGTGATGTGAGTTTAAGACATTTTTTTTGTTTATGTAAGGCCAAGGATGTTTATATTTTCAACAGGAGAGAGGAGTGAACCGTGTGAATTAGATAGGAAACTAATAAGGTGTCTTTGAGAGGACCTTTCTAGAAGTTGTTTAAGCAGTTGAATTTCACAAGATTGAGACGACCCCGACCCGGAAATCTATCCAGATCAGCGAGAATAGAATCGGGGAAAGATTAAGACGAGAGCAATTCTAGAAGTAAAAGAGGGAGCAGAATTGAAATGAGTGAAAATGAAGGGCCGAGTCATCGGCATATGGAGTGAATAGAGTTAGATGTGCAGGTGAGAAGATCGATTAATGAAAAGTAGAATAAAGTAGGGAGATAAGACAGACCTGAGGAACACACTATGACAGAAAAGGAAGAAGACGTCGCCCCATCAACAAAAAAGCCGATATTGAGCGATTTGGAAGAATGATGGACATAAATAAGCAAGGGAAAAAGGAACTCTAAGGAGGACCTTGGTAAGCAGTAGTAAGTGCCTACCCGGTCAAATGCTTTGAAATGTCAAGCGCCACCACGCAAGTTCCCCGGTAGTTCCTAAGGGCGGAAAAACCATAAATCAGGTTAAATGGGAAAGTATATCACCAGTAGACCCGAACGCCGAAAGCGGTACTGGCGATCGGAAAGAGAGAATGAGATTCAGATGGTCTAAAGTGAGAGTGAGAAGGGTTTCAAAGATCTTAGATAGAATACAGTGAACTATAGGGCGATAGTTAGAAGGATCAGAGTGGCTTCCTTTTTCGAATAGGTTGGACATGGCGTGCTTCCAACACTGAGGGAAAGTGTTAGTAGTGAGACATAGAGAATATAGTGAACGGGGGGCCAGCTCGAGCACCACTCCCTCAAAACTCGGGAGGAATGCCATCCGGGCCCCCGCCTTCCTAACGTCATAGATTTCAGGAGCCCATGCACACCGATCAAATGTAATCAAGGCAAAAACATAGGACACCTGAGAGGAGAGGGGGAGGAGGAGAATGCCAGAATCATCCAGGGTTGAGTTAAGAGGAATAGAGGCCGAAGAGATTGGCCTTTTCAGTTGGAGTTAGCAACAGAGCCAATCAGATCGAATAAGAGGCAGGAAAGTAGATTTACAGAGTTGTTGAGAGATGTTTGGCAAGAGGCCAGAAAGATTTATCAGTAGGAGAACCAAGGAGGTTAGCGCAGTTTCGTTTTATGAAAGCCCGCTTGCTCGTCGAAGAGTATCCCTGCACCGATTTCTAGCTGAA
>JABUQX010135203.1:0-15422 GCA_015478945.1 Trachelipus rathkii | reverse complement strand
ACATATGAAGGTGGTATTCGGCGCAGTCGGCTGTATGAAGCAATTCTCGCATAGTCAAGAAGGAATAGATCAAACACCAAATAGGCGTCCGGTAGCTCAGCGGGAGAGCACTCCGCGCCCAACTACGCGAGAGACCCAGGTTCGTCACTGGTCGGGCGTGTGAGTGTGACTGTTCTCTTCTTGACTCCGTCCTGCTCAGACTTAAAATTGGGCACACCCCTCCTAGATTAGGGCTCTGCCCGTGAGCGGTGGTGTTAACTGTAAAAAAGAAAAAAAAAATTAATTTATGAAATAATCTCTTAGTGTCTATTTCATTCAAAAATGCTGGAAAATGTCGCTTTGGTGTTTAAAAAATCTAATTATATTAAAAAAACATATTTTATATTATTTATTTTAAATTTCAGCTTTAATTATGAGTAATTATATGAGTTTATTTGTTAAATAGTAAAATAAACAGTTTTTTTTGTATTTTTAATTAAATATTTAAAATTAATTTCGTTTTAAAAGTTAAACTACATGATAAGTAGACAAGTATATATAAAAAACTATTTGTACTCGTATTTAAATATTTATATATATATTATATATATATATATATAATATATATATCAAATATATTATATATATATATATAATATATATATATATAAACAATTTACTGGTATTTAAATATTTTAAATAAATTTAACAGCTTTAAATCAAGCTATGTAAATCTACAAGAAATAGAGAGTAGATTTTTTACTGATTCGTTTCGAGTTAATAACATTTTCCCTTTCAGGTGATAGACTTTCTAATCTTACTCTCTTCTACATCAATGTTGAAATTCTCGAGTTTGATTTCTTTTTCCTCAAGTTTGGAGAGTTCCTCTTTTGTCCAGTAAAATTTCCGCAATAAAGGGGTTATTAATTTAGGGGAAATTTCTTCAATTTTTTCATTACCTGCAAAAGATAAAAGAAAGTTTATACAATTTCTGAAAAAGTTGATTATTAAGGTATATTTCAATTATTACAGAATATAATTAATATCTATAACTAGTGACTGTCAACATAACTATGAGTATATATCACCATCATCATCATCATCATCATCACCACCCGCTTTCTTTCCCAAAGACTGGGGGTAAGGTGCATAACATGCACCGCAAACAGAAAAGTAGAAGAAGAACATGACGCAAGTCGAAAAGAAGCCCAGCCTTACCACCCCTTTATACCTTTCAGTTAGAACTCATCGCAATCAGAAAATTACCCTAGAGCTGTCACGGGACCGCGACGGACCCTATTATGCACCTTTATTATAAGGGCTCCTTCCTTGGCCCAGGTGGGCCACAACCATAACCCCCTCACAAAACCCAGCCATTCATTCTAATTATGCAACTTTCTTCTGGCCACTGCTAAACTTATATTTATCTCCCCCAGGCATTCCTTTGCTGACTAAATCCACTTTTTGTTCGGTCTCCCAGTCGATCGATTCCCAGCACATCAAATGTACTATCTATTACGCATCCACTCTACAACCACGGACTATCACGGGAGCTCGGATCAAAAAAAATTTCTATTATCTCGTGTCGACATGCCTCAATACCTATCATCTAATACGTACTCGTTTCAATGGTGTTCTCTCTCTCTCTCGCATTACTATCATTAGACACAAACAACACTCATAAACACAGTTCTTACCTCTCGTATATCCCACTCTCATAACCTAATCACACTACTGAGCATTGTCCCAGTCTCGACACATATGAATTTCTTATGTATCTAGTACCTCCTCATGATCAATAATCTACAGCTGCTATGCATTATTACTTTATAGTTGAAACGAGGCAATAAAACTCTCGTAATAGTTATAACCTAGCAATTCACCTCACAGAAGCGTAGTACATTACTATCACTCAGATAGGCAGGTGTACGGGGTCCCTATATAGTATGAGGGCTATAGCCGGAGAACTTACGGTTGAGGATACTATTACCGTACCTCGTCCGTGAGAGTCGCCGTAACTCCTCGCCTGTGAAGCCGGCTACCGCTCCGGCTCCTACCGCCCGACAGAAAAACGTCATACCTCCCCCCCGCCTACTCGAACATACTCGTGTGAATGAACTCACTATAAAAAGATATTAGTAATCTGAATGTAGTTGCCGCCCGAGAAGTTAGGTCAACTTTGTTAGGTAATATTAGAAATAAAAAAAAAAAAATAAATAAATAAATAAATATAATTTTATAGTACTTAAACTACGTATAATCACAGTACATTAATACTAATACCTACGGGTAAAAGGATAGAACCGTTAACTCCAGTTAGCCATTTAGAATATTAGTACATGAGAGAAATATAATAAAAAATAGTTATACAAAGATAAATAGTAGTAAATAAATATTTATAATAAGTAATACTAATATATATATATAATAAATATAGATAATATATATATAATATATAAATAAAAAATAAATAGATTATTAATATAAGTATATTAATATATAGATACTATTGATAACACGAGACAATAACGTAGCCAAATAAAAGAGCAAGTATAAATGGACACAAAAATCTATGTAGATAGATGAAGAAATTTGATAGAGAGATACAATGAAAGAAACCAGAAAAAGGTGAATTAAAATTAAAAAGTATCAATACTTACATTATAACATCTACATGCAAAAAGATAAGAAAAAAGTTTAAAGTAAGTAAAATTCAAATTTCAAGTATGTATAAAATATTACTTGATTGCTGTTAATGTTTGGTATTTCTCTTTTCTTGATATATGCCAGGCTGCGTATTTGTGCAACCACGAAGCACATCTTAGGTTATAGGAATTCCTAGTGTAACGGCTTTTAGATTCTAGGGACACCCACGATCGCATCTGAGGTTAGGTCCTTGATGTACGGACTTTAATTTCTTAGGGCGACACATTCTATCTAGTAAGGTCCTTTATTACGGCTCTTTAAACGTTAGGTTAGATAAAGTGTGGGATGTAGGTTACCACACAGATTCAAAAAATAAAGCTAATATATATATAATATATATAAAATGATTATAATATGAAGATATATATATAAAGTAATTAATAGGTCTCATGATATAGGTATATAAGATATAATAATAATAAATACGTAGTACTAATAGTAGGGGGGGTGGGTGAGGTAGTGAGAGGTAAGACCTCAATAGTATATAAAGGTTCGCAGAAGGAGATTGGTTCCACTAGGATGCGGTTCCCAACGGACCCACGAAGTTTGTGTAAACGTGCTCCAAATAGGCGTGCTTCACGGACACTCGCCACGCTATTCCGTGGACATTGGCAGTTCGCAAGTGGCGAGCCTGAGGCCCAATGGACGGATACGGATGCGCGGCCGCACCCAAGTCCCTGACCAAGATGGAAAACCAGAGGTGCTGTCGCTCTCAGGTGCAGTCTCGAGACATCACCAGCCCATGTTCGTCACTTGCGCGGAGGCATAACTGCTAACCGGCACATAAACTTGCAGAGTCCACAATACACTGACTTACAGGGGCTGGTTGATCACACTGTGTAAAGAAAAAAATTGGTGGCGCGGAGATTTCCTGAGATATGCAACGTCCCAAAGTGTTGCTACAGCTAGAAAGAGAAAGTAGACGGAAGCAAGTCGCAAGTTTGAGAAAAACCGGAAGATAAAGTTCATTCCACCTGAAAATTTGTATATACACCTATGAATCTCCTGCTCCAGGCAGGCACGCTTCAATAGTAAGGTCAAGACTCACGCACTACCAGCCGAATAGATACACCTAGCCAGAAAACAAAACAATAAACAAAATATCTGCTATCGTTACCCACCCAAAACAAAACGAACGAATAGAACATTTCACGTAGCACAACAACAATCATAAGCCCATACACAACACACAAAGTCGCCGCTTAGAGTCATACCCTCCAAAAAGTCCGGAACCATAATAGCCATGCCAGCACTGTCAATCCACAACCTAAAAAAAATCACTAACCCGGACTGACCAGTCCCAGGCACAAACACCCACCCGCCACGACTCCACAGCTAAAACGACACACGGTCAACAACGATGGCGCACATCCAGTATGGATAATACGAAAAGCACACAGTATCTATATCAACCAAGCCCTACTCCAGCCACACAAACAACCCTCAACCACACAATTAAAATAGAACACCCCCTCAGTTCCTCAAATCCCACCGGGAGAGCCCGACAATAAAAAACTATACTAAAGATAAATTCATCCAAATTACCAAATTTTGCAGGCACTATACCAACTAAAAAGCAAAAAACTAATCAGAAACAAAAAGCTGAATTATAGTATTTTACGACACTTGAGATAAGTATGACATATCTTACACTAAAAGGGAAAAGAAATACCGAGCCAAAAAAAAAAAAAACTTTGAAGAACAACCTATCTCGGGTGTTTGCTCTAAAACAGTAAACAGCAAATAGACTGTTAAGCTAAAAGGTCATGTGGTGTGAGTGACTGTAGTCCCGTGCTTAATTACATTGGAAAATTGTGGGGAGATTGAATAACGAAAGATTTGGGAGGATATACCTTCTCTTATTTATGTGTAATTATTCTATCTTTATATTTTATATATACTAACTAAGTCTATGAGTGGTATCCAGTAAGTCTGCTATTACATTTACTTAAAACATATAATCAGAGTTATATCTGAAATATTAAAAAATTTATAGCTATATAGTATATTATAAATAAGATGCCTAATATATTCAAATACGTATCCGTTATACTCTCATATATGAGTAATATTTAATATACTCTCGCTCAGGTTTCTGATTTGGCTGGACGAAGGTAACATCGCTGAACATTTGCTGGGAATGTGTGAGCAGACGTTAAAAAAGTTCGAATGAGAGGATGCAAGTCACTCGTCGAATGAGAGAGGAGAGAGAGCAGAGGATGAGTGAGAGCAGGTCTTTAAGCCCTTGACCAAGCTCTAGTATTAATACATACTCTCGCATCCTACTTAAACGTAGCATTAACTTCTTAACCGCCAAAGTTCGATATAGTCACATGCCTCGATAGAGAGTGTCATTATAGATGATGGATTAATAGACATGAAGTAGCATAGTTTGTGTTAGAGATGGATTAGACTGGGAATTCAGTTAATCAATTAACTGAAATATAGGTTCCTATTATATAGGATAATATCTTCTTAAACTATAATATATATTGTTAATTCGAATCTAGTTTATTTTATTTATCAGATAGTTGATCATCATAATTAATATGGTTATTAGGATTGAATATATTAGGAATAATAATAATACCTACTGGAACATCAATTTGGCTTACATAATTAATAATATTAATAATATAATATATAATAATTATAAATAATTAATAAATTAATTAATAATAATATAATCTAATAAATATTTAAATATATATAAATAATAATATATATAATAGATTAAAATTTTGATATTATAATAAATAAATTAATAATTCAATATAGTAAATATATAATTATAAATAATAAGATAATTAAATAATATATATATATATAAATTATAATAATACAATAATAAATTAATAATATAACTTATTATTCTATAATAATAATTAATATAATAAAAATAATAATTATATAATATAATAATAAATATAATAATAATATAAATTAATATATAATTAAAAATTAAATATAATAATAATATAATAATAATAATAATAATAATAATAATAATAACTAAATGTAGTACTTCCTCAAATCCTTAGGAAAAGCCTTTGAGGAAAAACGTTTTTGAAACTTTCTGGTCTGCAAACTGAACAGACATGTTCACACTTCTTTGATATTCCAAAGCTTGATTACTATTCAGCGGGAGGTGTCCTTTAGAGCGGGAGGTGTCCTTTAGAGCGGGAAGGGTCCTATAGAGTGGGCAGAACATATAACCTACAGTAGGTCAATTTTTACTGACACTTGATACGTTCAATTCATATTCTTTCTCATCACGTAAAACTCATGGACCATTTTTATTCTCTGCTGGTTCAACGCTATTGGTAGGAGGGGATCTGACCTTCAGGTATTTCTGTTATTTTCAAGCTCCAGAAACTCAAACTATATTTTTCATCGCTGAAAAATGCGGAATCATTTTTCCTTGGTATTAAATACCATTTTCTTTATAGAAAGGGCAAAAATCTTTTCGTTTCCGACTCATCATTCTCTATCATGTATTTGCAACCACACACACTATATTACTCAGCACAACACAGCACTTTAACACAATATCAATCACATACAGGCACCATCACACAACTTTCGACGTATTACTGTTACCGCCCATCACCACGCCCGACATCACACCCACAAATCATGATATGAAAATATCATAATAATATGGCATGCTCGTGCGTAGGACGTCAAGCACGTCGGATTTCCTGATATACTATACCACCATTACTAGTTACTGATATATTATATAATTTATACTTTGATATTTGTCATTGACTATATTTATATATTCGAATATATATAATAATTAATGTTAATATATATATATATATAATTATATTACATGATATATATTAATATTAATATATATTATAATATATATATATAATATATATATATTAATATATAATAATTATATAAGTTATATAATAATATATATTATTAATATATAATATTATATATATTATATATTATATTAATATATTATATATTAATTTATTAATTATATTATATATATATAATATAATATAATAATAAGTAATTATAAAATTAATATTATATATATTATATATATATATTTTATATAGTATAAATATATTATATATATATATTTATCATATATATTATATAAAATAATCATGCTCAAATAGAGTCCAGTCATAGCTTAAATTTGTATAAGCTAAATATATTGACACTATTGTGGGGAAGACTCACAGAAATAATTGGGCCGTGCCGTATCGAGCGGCCGACGAAACCAACGCATGCTGCGACTGAGAACCTACCTACATCGGCAGCTACCTACCGACTGAAGCACAGTCCTCTAACCACAAGAGGGAGAAAGTTAGATTCAACGATGAATTCAGCCTTCCAATACATCGCGTACGCGAGCCCGCGCGAGGGTGCTAGAGGGCACGAGTATACCACCCACGACTCGGTTATCACCCCTGATAACCTTCCCTCGTCCTCTGTATAAATAACGATCTCTCTCAAAAAAGTGACGGGAGGTATACTAGTGGCAGGAACCTAGACCCCGCAGCCGAGAGTGGTGAGAGTTTGTATTAGAAAAAATAAATGAACAATTTCTGGTGGGAAAGATTAACAGAAAACCTTGTGCCGCTTCCCCCGTCGTTAAGGCCGAGGGAGAATCCGCCAATCCTGACCATCGTAGGGCGGTTGCGAGCTGAGACCGACATAGTCTCGGGAACCGCTCTATCCGAACTCCATGCCATCCTCTAGATCACACCACACATATAGTTTAAAAAGCAATAAATTTATTGATTTCATTAGTGGACTATCGACTTCTTTTGTATGTTTTCTCCATAAAATGTTAGTCTCCTCTTTTCCTATTTCCTTAATCCCCTTGTTTCCCCTATTTATTAGTTTCCCTCCTTTCAAACGCCGTTTGAGCACGTTATGTCATGTACATGTTATTTTGCTGTCTACACATTCGAACCCCGCTTCCCTCCTACGGCTCTTAGAAGCGTCCTAATCCTCCGTTCTTAAAATCAACCAATGTGAACGTAACCCTACGAACCCTCTTCCTCTCTTTCATCCATGTCATTAATTGATCTTTAAATCCTGTCTTTCACCCCGTCCGCAACTCAGTTTTCATTCCCCCCATAACCCCTTATTCTTGTATTAGTACTCAAAGAAAAAAAAAAAAAAAAAGATAAACAAAAACAAAAATAAAAAAAGAAACAAAATCTTTATGACAACTTCGAAAATCGATTTGCGCGGTCGAAATTGAAATTCCGGAATCATCTTTGCGATTACGGGGCTCATCGAACGGGTTACGAGGGATACATGTCAGCATTTGGCGTCAAGAACTATACATGAACACTCATTTCAACAATTTATATATTGACACAAGTTGCGACTCACTATTTAGAAATTGTCACTACAAGAACCTCAAACGAACGATAATAACTTTGTAATGAAACGTCATCACAAATTGATAAGGTAAATATTGCGAATGACGTACTAATATTCTTATCAGCTGATAATAAGATTAAAATTAAAAATACAAATTTAAAAATATTCAAATGTCAATGGAATAACTGGAGCTCAAATTTGAAAATATTTAAATGTTGCGTGCATCCATCTGAACACACACATATATATATATATATATATATATATATATATATATATATATATATATATATATATATATATATATATATATATATATATATATATATATATATATATATATATATATAGTTATATAGAGATATAAATATATATATATATATATATATATATATATATATATATATATATATATATATTCATATGAGCCATAAAGATATAAAAACCTTCTTTATATATACAACCTATAATACACATATACCTATATATATATATATATATATATATATATATATATATATATACTACGAGGCGACTAAAAGGACAGTTTTAGTTGGGCTGGGGACCCACCAATGCTTATCTTTTCTATAGGAATGATGAAGCATGCCTTGGACCTGGTCGTGATCGCCGTAAGTGACCTTATATTTCAGCGAAATTGTATGAATCGTCTGGGTACATGGAATGTTAGAGGAATAAATAGCGAGAAGAAGAGGAGAGAGAGGGGATATATAGTTTTAGGAAGGGTAAATTTGATTTGCTTCCTTTGACTGAAACAAAGAGGATGATTGGTGTGAGGCGAAATGTGTGAGTGTGCTGGAATGGAGGGGAATGAGGTGGGGAGAGAAGGGGTTGCGATTCTGATGAGTAGCTCGTGGCGCAGAGCTATGGTGGATTTCAATTTTACGAGTTTTAGAATACTAATGGTTAAATTTAAGTTTGAGAAGGTCAAGGTATGTGTGGTTGTAGCATATTTCTTCATCTGAGAGTGATGTTGAGGAGAGTTTGACTTTCTGGGAAAATCTGAATGATGTTTTTGGACGGGGTGAATAAGGGCTTCAGATTGACTGCGTTGAGCGAATTGAATGGTTGGATAGATGATTGAAAAAGGGATGGTATAACAGGTGCCTTTGGGGTTGTGGAAGAAAATGAGAATGACATGAAGGTGATTGATCTCTGTGAGGAAAGAGGTACTGTATGTGTGTAAGTAATACATTCTTAGAGCGCAATAGTACTCATGTGTATACTAGACTTGATGTTGGTAGAGAAGGTATCGAAATGAAAAGTATGATCGATTTTGTTTGGGTGAAGAATAAGATGTTGAAGTATGTGATGGATGTTAAATGAGTGAAAGGGTTGGGGATGGGAATATCAGATCATTATGATGTTTTATGTAAGATTAAGTTGGTGGGGCATGGATAGAGAGGAAAGAGAGAAGGAAGGAAGTGGGGAAAATTAAGAGTGAGAAGTTAGGTGATCAAGGTCAAGGTTATAAGAAAAGGTATGTGATAATGTGAGAGCACTTGCAAATAAATCAGTTGAATGAGAACAAGATGAAATGGAGGAAATTTGGATGCAAATAAAACGAGCCACTGTTAATAGTGCAAGATGTAGCTGTGCTAAAGTAGGAAGTAAGAATGTCAGTAGTGAGTGTTGGAGTGAAGAGGTGATGAAAGCGGTCAAAAGTAAAAAAGGAGGAGTGGCTAAATGTGCTAAAAAAGCTAGTAATGAGGTCTCAAAATAAAGGTGTATGGAAAAATATAAGGAGGAAAACAAACGCTATGATAAAGTCAAATTCAATTTGGAATAAAGAGTTACAAAAGAATTAGAAGTTTTTCTGGAAGAAAGTACGAAAGTTTAAGAAAGGGAGTAATGAGAACCTTTGTAGAATAATGAATAGGGATGGTACTTTCGGAATAGATAAATGGATGGATGCTGAGAGAGAGTATGAAGAAACACTTCAAAAATCTGCATAACAATGACAGAGATGAAGAGATGATATTGAATCGTTGTGGGTGTTGATGGTGTAAGTAGAAATAGTATCTTTATGATGCGCTAATGATTGTTTATTGTAACAGATGCATTTAAAAAGTTGAAGAAAGTAAGATCCGCAGGTGTAGAAAATTACTGTGAATGATCAAGAATGTAGCGAGATTATGAATGATTGAAATTTAAGTTGTGTAGCAAAGCGTCTTTGTCGAGGCATAAGTTCCCCAAGATTTAAATTAGAGACACGAAAATAGTAAACCCTTAATATGAGGATATGTGACGTAAGGGAGAACTGTAGAACTACAAGGAATTAATCTTATTCACGTGTATGTAGGAAAATATATACGTCAGATTTTGTTAAAGAGTATGTCGAGCTAACGCAAAAACCTCGATTGGGGTAAGGAATAATTGTGCTATTTAAATATGGATAGAGATTGTGTACGTCAATTTTCACATGTGTAAACTACATGATCGACGGAGCAATTGAGAACGAAGAAGAATAAATTATTTAGAGTTTCATAACTAGCAAAAAGCGGATAACAGGATTACATTAGGGAACTCTATTGACCGTTGTTAGATGATATATGGTATTGCATCGTAGGCTCTGAATGTGAATCAAAAGTATGTAATATGTATGATGATAGAAGCTTGCGTAAGAATAAACGCAGTGGAAGGTGAATGGTTATTAATGGTGGAGTGAGACATTGATGCATTATTTTGTTCTTTGGCTATTATTTCGTTGTATGTGAATGAAAGAAAAAATTTAGAGTAGTATTTATGTAGGGAGAGTGTCGTAGATTGATGGAGATGGAAAGAGAGGAGGTGCCATTCTTTATCGCCCATAATGATCTAGTTGTTGTTGGCGAATTTGAAGAACAGGTTTGAGAGATTAATATAGAGGGTTGTTCCATGCGTGTGCTAAGAGAAGGTGTTTGAATAGCCACAATGTACACTTAACAGTAATGGTGATGATAGTAAGCGACCGAAGTTCGCGTGTGAATCAGTGTGTGTGGGTGAGCAATCTTGGAATCAAATATTGAGTTTAAACCTTAGCGCTCTATGCTTGAATCGAAAAGGAACAATGATTCAGAGATGTAGTAGAAGTAGTGGAATGACTTGAAGTGTGCTAGTTTCAATATTCCAGGTTGAATGCAAAAGACTCTAAGTCTGGAAATGCACTGACGCGTGTGTCATCGAGGTATGTTGGCTACCGATGTTTAATGTATATAGTGAAACTATTGTTCTTGCTGACTTCAAAAGGAGATAGAGATCATAACGACTACAAGTCTTTCAGATGCGATATATTAATCTTAAGGCGTGTATACGTGTCCCGAGAAGGAATTGATTTTAACAAATGCTACATTAATGGAAACGCTTTGGGGTTGTTCCTTGGTGAAGAAAATTGTAAATACGACGAGATAAACGACGTGTTTTTGGAGTGTTTTTTGATCACTTCTCAGTAGTCGACTGGAATGTATAGTCAGCATGGCTCAACGGGACAATGTCTAGCCGACGTGAGTGGGCTCGATGTAGCGTCATCATACGATTTGCTGATGGATCGTCACCATCTGGAAGCGCCAAAGCAAAGTGGATTGAGTAAGTAATTAATGAATTATAACTGAAAAAAAATTTGGTTGTGAGTCGGGATAAGACAAGGTTGAATACATAGGATAATAGCAGGGTTTTTTGGGGACGGTATAGTTGTTGACCGTGGCCCCAGCGGATATGATCCCTTACATTGAAGAGAACACCGAAATAGGCCTCAGTTAATGTTTGGTAAAGCCTGTAGGATATGGAATTTGTCTTGCTAAGACGGGCTCTAACTTAGATGTATAAAGGATGGGAGGGGGTCTTCCTTTCGACTTACGTCATAATGTTTAACTACTTTTCTTTATGTTTTCGGTTGTATTTTGCACACCTCACTCCCCAATATGGAAAAAGGAAGAATAAGGTAAGAAAGAGCTTACTAATTATATACGTATATACTAATGTATAACTTATATATAGTATATAACTGATATATATATAAAACACCTCTGATATTATATATACTATAATCTATACTATATCCCTTATAATTTAATATATATATATATTTCAGTAGTACCTAAAATCAAATACTATATATAGTAATATATATAATTATATTCATGTCTCATATATATATATAATCTTTAATCATATCTAATACTATATATATACAATATAAATGCAAATAAACGCAAGTAGAATATTTATAGGATAGTCACCCTAGGCACGTAAAATTAATACTTTATCAAAACATCACAAATAAAATATGAAATATAAAAACACAAACTAAAAAATTAGCTTTCGCCTAAGAACAAGTCTTACTGCGTAGAAGCTAATTTTCTTTGTGCTTTTATATTTCATAATTTTATGTATGTTTTATTAAAGTAATTATTCTACGAGCCCTAGGAGTGCACTATCTCTTAATATATATATTATGATTTAGCTATAATATAATATAGGTATATATCATCTATATACTATATTATATATATATATAACTATATATATATATATATATATTATATATTGATTATTATATCTATATATAACTATCATCACGCTATAGTCACTACTCAACTATATTATATACTATAATATAATATATAAGTATGTTATAACATATATAACCGATACTAATATATATATAGTATAGATTAAGATATACTTTATAGAAGTATCTACTAGCCTACGTAGTTACTACTATAATATGATATACTAAGTAATATAAGTACATATATCAATTATTATATATCCTATATATATTATATATATATATATATATATTTATAACAGCCGGTTGCTTTGCTTAAACCAACATTTTTTTGTTTTGAACCAAAATAAAAAACTTTTTTTCGATTTCAAATTTAACATCTCATATTAAAGATAAAATAAAAAACTTTTCTAAAAAAAGAATAGTTCATTATATCTTAATTATAATCTATTAGTAAGTGAAATGAAGGAAATATTAGTAAACATGTTTTTATAAAAAAAACAAAAAACAAAAAAGACTAATCAAATACGATTTCTATAAATGAATAACCTAATAACTTTTTATTTATTTGTCTTGTTGAGTGTGAAAATACAGGACATATCTTATATTTAGTAAACATATTTTAGGGCCTTAGTTCCCAAAGTAATTGAAAGGACGAATTCGCTGCTCAACAGTTTATCTTTCCAAAACATGGTATATATTACAAATAACTGCACACATTTTTGCTTAATTCTTTTTTACATTGTTATGACTCTCTTAGTAAAGAGGATATACCCTCTAGAGATAATAGAAGAATTTAGTAATGAGAGTTGATAAGTAAAGGTATAACCCTCTTATAAAGAGAATTTATTATACTATGGTGAAAGAGTTTCAGGTTCATGTAGTGTTTAGATAGTTATATGAGTAGTGTGAGTGGTGAGTGTAGTGTGATTGTGAAGGGAGGTAGAGGATTGATGGTATGATGTATGGTTTGACGTGACGGTAATACTATACAGATATCAAGATGTAAACTATTATAATGTTAAATATATTCTGTATTTACATATAATATTCATATATAATACAATTATTTATAATAATGTAATCATCTATTTTAATTAACTTTTAACATGTTTTTATTTTAATAGTTTTTACTTCATAATTAAACAAAAAGAGAAAAAGTAACAATACTTGAAAAACACACATGAATAAGTAGCCTTGTTATTATTCAGTATAATAAATTTTTTTTTACATTATTTTATATATTTACTCTTATATTGTTTATTTTATTATAATATGGTAGCATAATAATTAATTTACTTTATCTATTCAACCAAATTGTAAAGCAGGGTTGCAGAATAAATTAATACAATTTAAAAAATTCTTTTCCATTCAACTTAAAGATTTAAAAATTATTTAAGATATTATGGTTTTAATCCAATATTCACTTTTATATCTTAATAATTATACATATTGTTTAAAGCTAAAAAAAAGGAAAAATAAGAAAAACTATTATTTTGCTCTTGCTTGTGAAAAGCTACTTTAACTTTAGAAGATAGAATTAAAAGAGTCAAAAAATTAAAAAGATTACTCCATTCTCCAAAATGTTTGCACTTTTATACTTTGTACACTGGACATCGCCTATTTTTCTATATATATCTTCGCACTTTCAACTTATATAGATAAAATATACTTAAATATATTTAAGTAACTACACAATTTTCTTCTAAACGTACTCTTATATATATTTGATTGACGAATAATAATATACCAGCCAACGTAGCTCACTAGTACATCAGATTAGTTTAAATATTAGATTAGTTATCTATAACAGCTCTAGTAGCTGTTATTTCAACAGTGGATATTACGTTTGTCTTTTAATAGGTGTATTCACTCCAATACTTCAAGAGTCTTGCATCAAATCATCAGCAACCTGACATTTTGTGATTGTCTGCGCAGTAATTTCTAATGAAGACACGAGTCGACAAATGTACTAGCTGTGTAATATGACATTTGCTTTAATGTGGAGAGGACTTATTATATTAAGCTACAATCTATTGCGCTCTTAGCTACCTAGATCCTCAAATATGACAAGCATATATAATACAGGTTTTGATTTCACATACCCTTTTTCGACAACATGATCAAGTCAGCTATTGGGCAATATTGTATAAGAGCAAGCCGAAAGGTAACATTTTAATGCTTAAATATAAGCTTAATAGTTCGTATTGATCTGCATTATCGTTTCAAAGTTATACGTGAATTGATGAAAAGATTATAAACTCAACTCTATATGATTAATATGTTTCGACCCATTACCCTCTACTATATAGTTAACCGTTAACTTAATTATTTGTGAATATATTTGTCTAAATTTATTATTGAAAATTTATTGAAACTGTGAATCTATCATATTCATAGGTTACTCTACTGAGAGGTTTGGTAATATGATAACAGATAAGTAACTACATATTTTATCGTAAAAAACTAACTTATATTGAGTGTATTTTTTAGACGCTACTTATATAACTTATATATACTATATTCAGTATTTTGATGTATCTATAATAATTGAGTGCGTATATTTGAATGAATTTTATAACAGTTGATCTATTGTGTCACTGATATAAATTACCTAAGTACACTACAGCTAATCACTATATTATGTTATTCATTACAGCTTAATTTTTAGTACCCCTATTATACTATTAGCGCTAAGAATAACATTACTAAATACTATCGTCACTTCCTAATGACTCATTCGCCGATCGTAGATCACTCTAATATATACTACTTATATCTCGAACATGCTCCTCACTAATGTTGTCTACTGTTTCATCCATATACTCACACTCTTGCGCCCAGTGAGCCTCTCATATCAGTA
>JABUQX010135202.1:0-19749 GCA_015478945.1 Trachelipus rathkii | reverse complement strand
TCATAAATGCCCACTCAAAAACGGCATTTATAAAATTATCAGTAAAAAATGAACAATTGACACATTGAAAAAAAAAACATTCAAAAATATAGTATTTCATTCGCATTATATATTATGTATTGCATTTGTATATTAGGATGTACCCGATAGTATCGATCGTAGTTATCGGCCATTGTTGATCGGTATGGTATATCGGGAATATGGCGATACTTAGCTATACTTCTACTTGGGTGACAAAAATTATGAGAAACTTTTAGATTCAATAATAAATCTTAGTTCATCTAATAGCTAGTACTAGTTTGATGCTTTTTTTTCCGCGATTCCTTTTAACTTAGATTTTTTTTGACTGCCTAGGTAAATATAAAACACTCCTATAACACGTCTCAGAATCTCGAATCTCCTAACTTATGTTCTGTGGCTTAAAATCTTCTCCTTCTACTATAATAATCTTAGGCTTCTGATACTGTTGAACAGATTTAACAGATTTCATGCCTTTTTATTACCTACTACTTCTCAGCGAGACTCGTATTATCTTCTTACATAATACTGACCTCCTCTATTTAGTGGATGCAAGATACACTACACACAGTTGAACTTGTTGGTTCCTCCTCATACGATTAAGGTGAGGAGAAGCCAAGAATCATTCAGTATTTCTCAACATCTTGAGAAACTAATAAAACCTACACACAATTTCGGATCTCCCAACCGATTCTTTGAACACACATGATCTATGTTTTCACCCTATACTATATCCTCGTCTTAATAAATAACACCACCTGAACGCTCCTATCTAAAATCTGACCACAACCTTAAACTACTAATTAATAGCTTGCGTCTCCTAACATCTACCATCCTACCAAATAATGCGAGGCTGCACTTATCGGCCAAGTTGGCAAATGCGTTGTTCTACCTCTAACTTTTACCTCAATATATAGCTGACTTGCTTGACTTGAAACGCATCAGCTGCATTTCCAAGAAAGAACGTAATGTGATGGATGAGCAGGTTCATTTGCCTTGCGTTGGACCTAAAATCTTCTCCTCCAAAAATCCATTGTTCCGATCTGCTTTTCTCTGCCAATTCGAGGCTAGAACAGTGCGTATCGGTGTGAGAGAAAATTCTCCCCCGTTTCCTATCACTCTTGCCAATTCATTCAGCTAGAAATCCGTTGCAGGGATACTCTTCGGAGCAAAGCGGACTTTCCTTAAACGAAAGTGCGCTGACCTCCTGTCTCCACCATAAATGATATGAGTGTAATTATAATACCAAAATGCTCTCGCTCTTGCAATATATAACGATCTCTAACAACCTCTGAATATATTTTTCCTCACTCATTAATATCGCTCTGATGAATATATCTTTAGAGATACATCATAACTGATGAATAGCCAATTCCCTATCGTCTTTGGTCGCATGCCTAGTTTTCCTCAACTCAACCCTGACGAAATAATCTGGCAATATCCTTCTTCCTCCTACCTTCAACACGCTACTAGGTCATTGAGCCATTAAGCTCAACTTGCCATGAATTTGCGATTATAATTTCTCGGTATGACTCCTAACATTATGAACATTTAAAGGCAGGTAAGCCCTGAGATTTTGTGTTTACTTATAACACCTAAGCCTCGAGTTGAGGAAGTTCTTCCGAATGGCTTGAGCGCACCGCGGCCCATCTATCTCAGACTAATATTCTAAATGCCTCGAATAACGTCAAATAACAGCATGTCCCTCAGTGTGTATATCGCGTCAATAATGATCTTAACGCTATATCGTAAAAAAGCCCAATAGCGTAGCGTATCGTCCAACTATCGGCGCGTATAAGCTCAACAGTATTATTTACAATATGCTATTATAACCCTTGCTCAACATACTACCACATTTAGAGGCCATCTGGAATCTCGATTCCTTCCTTTCAGTATTCGACAGAACCTTCGCGCCGATACTCTCTATATATATACTTTCCCTAGTAACAATTTTGGTATAGTTTTGCCGCCTAAGAGCACTACGGTAAGACTTGAATGTGTGGGCTTCACATATCCAAAGCATTTTGACCTCTATGGCGAAGCTCCGAGCTGCTCTCAAAGCTCACCTTCCTGGTTCCAATACGCTCTTTGCATCCTTATGTACTAGCTTCTTTCCCTAAATCGCTCAAGATATTCGCTGATATTGATGTGACGGACAATTTTCTTTTCTGTCAAATATTTGTTATCCTCAGGGTTTCAAGTTTATCTCCTACTTGATCTCTTGTATGGCATCTAATTGATCTTTCTCAACCTTCACAGTCTAAACTCCCAGTTAAACACCATATAGCTGATGACCTTCGACCTATCATTTGTTTCAACTGCAATTCCAATTGCTGCTCCTGCAATCGTTACAATTCGAAGAAATGCATTTTCCGTCAATATATCTATTGCGCGAATTCCGTATCTCATGATCTAGGAGAATAGAATTTCAAAGAGGGTCGTCTCCAAGCTTGGGCAAATTTAATTCAAAGACAATCCAGACTTTCTACCAAATCTTCGTAAGACATCTAACTTTCCTATCTTTTGACGTTCTCTCAATCTCTTGTTGACAATATTATCATTGGCCTTAATATAAAACAAAAAAGTATGAAAAGAAAAAAAATCACAATTGTTGCTAGGGTGGCCTCGAAGAGAAACTTAGATTCGTTTAGACTGCAGAGATTTTTTTCCTTTCGCAGGACTCCAGCTATATAGCCAATGTTCTCAATCTGCCCTGTGTTGGAGTGCTGCTCGTCATTTGGAGGCTCGGTTTCACCCCTTTGGATATGTCGATCAAAGGCCCAAAAGACTTATAAACTATCCTTACTTCTAGTCACTTGACCCTCAATATTGCGCCCAATGTTGTGCTTTATCCCTGTTCTTTACTGACTGTAGCGCAATTGTGCGTAGAGGGAACTTTCCCTCGCGTCCCACCCACCTTACGACACCCTCGTAGCCCCATGGCTGTCCGTCCACATGTTTGTGTGTATAGTAATCCAGGACTAGTGTGCGCTGCGGTGCTTTTTCTTCCCTGCCACCTCGTTCTGTGGAATTCCTTCCATCTTCTCATACCTCAATTTAATCTCCCTCAACTTAAAAGCCAGCGTCTGTGTTCATTGCTGAATTTGTGTTAGATGAATCTTTAAGAAGGACGCTTCACACCCACTCCATTTGAATAGCTTCTTCCGGTTAGCCTGATATGGATAAAACTATGAAAAAATAAATAAATAGTTCCAATAAGGAATTCATTAAGCTAGCATGAAACACCAAAAGAATGGCATCTCCGACCTTCGAACCACTTCTAGAAAGAAATTTAAATAGTATAACCGAGGAGTTTGGGTGTCTGACATAAAAAAAAAAAAAAAAAAAGCGAAGAAAAAAAAAAGATTCACAGAAGTGGAAGTCGCCTTATCTGCAACCCCTGCATATCAAGTACTGATAGGGAAGATGTTTCTCTTGCAGCAAATAATCTACTAAGATAAGGATGGAGGGGGGGAAATAATGTTAGCCTTAATTAAGTCAAATGCCGAAATTGTATTACATCTACATTCACCTTCAAAGAAATCACACAAAGAACCTCATCGTAAAAAACTGAAGAGACAGCCACCAATAAGAGCAAAGAATAATTCAAATTAAAGTTATTAAAAGAATGAGGCTTTACGAAAACATGAATGCTGCCTACAGAAGAGAATCCTTCATGCGGTGGCATGAAAAATGGGACCAAAGTTTCAATTATCAGTGCTTGAAGGCAAATAATTATCAGCACCCCCTTCATCAGTCGAGAGCGAGCGCGTATTTATAGTGTAGGTAGGAATTAAAACACCCCAAAAAGGAACAGTTCGCCAGATACTATGAAAGCTTAATGTTTTTTGCATCCACCAATTGTCCAATTTCTAATTAAGTAATTGAATGAATCTAATCTACTCTTTCTTAAAGGAGTATATGATTATGTCAGTTGAAGTAATCAAGCTTTTTAAATTGTATCTTTTCAGTCTTGATCAATTAAGGTCACATCTAGCCATTATTTTTATGTATTTATATTGTAGCTAGTTAAAGAATCTTCTTACTAAATGTAATCATGTTAAAACAATAAAAAGCTTAGTAGCTAAACTTTGTAATACTTACTGGAAATTGGAAATGGAAATATTTTTTGAAATAACACAAAACACTAAAAAAAAATTATTAATATATATTTTCTTTTATAATTCCTTCTTAAAGATACTATTTAATTAAAATAAATCAAGTTGCAATCCAAATATAAATATAAATGACTAAGCTATAGGTTTACAGAGGAATGCATCATTGAGTTTCCTAGCATTACACAAATGTTCTATCTTATTACTGTAAGTATTATTTATTAATTAAAAGAGTATCGTAATCAGTATCCCGATCGCACCTAAAAAAATAAGAGTATCGGAATCGACCTCTTTTCTGGTATCGTGGTACATCCCCTAGAATAATTATATTAAATCGTCATACATCAACCCACCTTCCCTCCCAAGACTGGGGGTAAAGTAACATGCACTGGAAGCAGAAAACTTAGTAGAATAATATGACGCAATCGAAAAATTAAGCACAGCGATACCTCCCCTTCATATACTGTTATGAAGAACTAGTTACCAGTCAGAAAATCCCCTCAGACTTCTCACGTAAACTCGCAACAGATCCTCCATTAGCAATCTCGTCAAACACTTAGAAGAATTAAAAACCAGCCTAAGAAGCCACATGCGGTCGTATCCATAGACTGTCCTCTCATCAGCCAACAGAAGCCAATCATCCACAACAGCATGTTCAATGACAAATCACACAAAGACATCCTAGGCTTTACAATAACTATAGCATAGTATATAACACAAATTCTAAAACATAATCATGCAAACCAACAACATCCTAGGCTTCGAATAATCAAAGTAATACATCAAAGTCTACAAACTAAAGAAAAAACTATAAGTCTAATAGTAACACGCAACCACACTACAACTTAAAATAGTTTAGTTATATTAACAGCAGATATAACCTTAATAACTACGTAACAGAAAACCCTCCTAATTGCTTTATCTAAAAAAAAACTATATGAACAGCCAAACCATCCATAACTATCCAATCCTTCTAAAATGTTGCCACTCCGAGTCAATTCCCTCAACAACATTCCTCGCTGCAAACAAACCTCCAAAATTAACAACCGTTGCACAGAAATGAATACTTCTCTTAACATCATTAGATTGCATGCTTTCATTCTAATTGTCCTTACATGCCCCTGGTCTCCCCTCCGTGCTTTACATAAGAAGAATGTATTGTCTCTTATTATAATATCATGTAAACATTTGTAGACTGATTCAGATCCCCATCTGAAGAAATTCACTTTGCGCAGAAACATTCCTCCCTCCCCCATAAACCCTCAGCCTCTCATAGCTCTTACCCTCAAACCAGAAATCACTTTTGTGTCTGTTGCACTCTCTCTACATATCTAAGTCTTTAAATAAAGGATCCATACCTTGTGCACAATACTCGAATACTGGCGTAACAAGCTATTATACAGTTTTCTGTATTAACATTCCTGCTACTTGTAAACATTCCTTACCGATTTATATAACAGCATCTTATTTTATTCCTTGCTTCCAAACACTTATAAGCTACTTTCAAATTACTGCTATAATCACACCTAAATCTTTTTCCTTGTCCACAGACTCTAACCAATTCCCATTCACATCTAATTAAAAACTTCTTATTGAGTAACCTAATAAGAAACTTAAATCATTAATCACATTCCCACTTATCTGCCACTCAAAAAGTTTAGGCAAGATCATTTTGAATTATTATACATCCTTAACTCATTCTCTTACTAAGGTAGCCACTTTGGATCATCTGCAAACCTTTAGAAATCTTACATTAAGTAATCTTGTCTAAATCATTATATATAGGTATATGAGAACATAGTACCCAGCCAACTGACCCTGTGGGACACACTCTCACATTTACCCACTGATGACATTGCCAATTGTCAGTTTACACACTGTTCTGTCCACCTTCCCCAACCACTCTTAATCCAACCATGGTATCCAATCCACCTTACCCACAAGGCCAATCACACTTCTTCATCAAGCTTATGGCGTGCCAACATTTATTACCCCCCCACACAAAAACGCCGTGAATTCATTCTTCTATTATGGAACCTTTCTTCTCGCCTCTTCCAAACTCAGATTTCTTCTCTCCTCCAGGCATTCCTCACTCTACTTTTTCTCCGACTCGATCACCTTTTTCTTCGGTCTCCCAGGGCCGGTCGATTCCCAGACACCACGCAACCACCATACATCGCTACCAAACCGTAACTATCATCCATCCTTTCCACATGACCAAATCGCATCATCTAAATTGTAATTTTCATTATATTCTCCGTCATTAATCGCAATTTCTGTCAACACCACACAATTGATAGTGTTCATTCTCATTTTATCTCAATATTCTCATCGGCTCTAAGCCACGTTCTTAACTGATTCCATTTTCTCCAAACACATATTACATTTAGATCTATACCTCTATTATTTCAGAGCATAGTTTCCTGGTCGGTTTCTAAACACAGGTACAACATACCCCTCAAGTAATGACCCTAGCGTACGTCCATAACTTAGCCTCCCTTAATTACACCACAAAAAGATGAAATTGCTCCAGGCACCTTGCCTTAGCCATTTCAACAAACGCTTTCTACTACAGTTGCATCGAAATTCGTACCCTTATCTCCAAATATAATACTATTGGTAAATTCGAGACACTTGTTCCAGCTTCCTCGAGCCAGTACCAACATAACTCTCACCAGCCGGAAACTGTCCTCGACGCGACAACCTAATTAAACCCTTACATCTCTATCTACCGTGTACTTCAAAACAAATCCTGTACCACACCATACGCCAAAATCTCTATTTACAAATCTTATCTTAAACTCTTCAAAATTTGCCACACAAAACAAATCATCGCAGATAAATTTTTCTTCACACCTCCACTCTCTTCCATTCTCCATTATTCTAACACCATCCCCCTTCCACCCTACCTCTAAATTCGTTCTTAACCCACATCCAATATACAAATTGAAAAACCAAGTCATAACACATCCCTGCCTCCACTCGGCATTAAATTAAACCAACATTGTAACCATTTATTCTACACACCTTCCTATCGTTCATACATACTTTGATTTCCATTCAGGAGCATCCTAGCCAACAGCATCAATAATTAAGGTTAGCATCCTAACTCATCGACTTATTCACATTGAATGATCTATACACTGCTAATTGCAAATCCGATAAAACAACAATACAATTTTATTCTTCTTCTTCTCATGTAGTCTCCAATTCATATGTTGATGAATGCGATAATGTAAAAAGCATAATGATCCACTCAATCCCGCCTACACTTTCTTAATATGCACCTCTTCAGCTCCTACCAATCAGCCCATTCATCCTCATCTCAACTCACAACATCGTTCAAGAACAAACTTACCTAAGCCAGATTTATTATCTCGCGGTACAAATCACTCAATTAAGCTAATTCCCTCGTTGATAAATCCAACAGTTATCTTATATATCATCCCTTAATTACCCCTATAATATATACTCTGATCCTCCAATATCCCCTCAAAGAAAACTATAAAACCACCTCCCCTATAAAACGCTAGTGTATGCACAACTTTTCACATAATCTAATCAAATAACCATCTCGCTCATAATAACTTCAAACTAATTTCACCAGTAATTCATCCTTTATATCCGCAAATTACCATCGTTCAATTATCTCTATACTTCTATCACCATTAAATCTTCTACTTTCTAATAAAGACCTTCTATCCCGTATAAATACTTACTCCTCTCTTACCATTAAGCCAACAACAACATTCAAACTATCATCTTCTTCATTAGTGCCAATGTTGTGCAGAATTTTCGAGTGCTCCCTCCACACCCTACACATCAATTCTTATCAAAATTTAAAATTTATACCTATTTATATATCCTAAAGGAAATGAAGACTCCCCACTCATACGCTAAATGACCTGTATATATAATAATATATAAATAATAATATATTAATTAGATTATAATTTATATTAATATATAATATATATATATATATAAAATATATATATTTAATATATATATATTTTAATTATTATAATATTGTATATAGGGATATAGTTAATATGCAGTATTACTATATAGATATGATTCATGTATAAACGTATCTTAGTCATTTAATATTATATATATTTTATAAGTTCATTTATTATTACTTAAATATATATAATATTTATAATAATTATATATATAATATTATTATATATATATATGATATATATATATATATATATTAATATATAATATATATAATAGAAACTCTTAATATATTATAGATTATATGATTATATAATATATATATATATATTATAAGAATTATTAGTAATATACTATATATATAATAATATCTAAATATATATATATTATATATTATAGCATTTATATAGAATGAGTAAAATCCAAGGAAATCTGCTTTAAGAATAATGAATAGTGGATGGCTTTTATGTAACTAATGAAAGACTAGGTGTGAGAGGAAGATGTGTTAAAGAACACTTCGAGAATCTGCTCAATATTTAACATCAGTAATGAAGTAAGTGAAAGAATATGTGTGGGTTTGATGTGCAAGAAGGAATAGGTATTTTGGAATGAGGTTATTAGTAAAGAGGAAGTTTATTGGTGAAAAAAGTTGAAAAGAATGTTTAAATCATGAGTATAGAGATATAAACTTCACTGTGTTTGCGAGACATATCCATGGATTCAAACGGAGGCGAGTAATGTGATGAATTGATCTGGATTATGAGAATGTGTAATAAAGACGTTTATGGAAGAGAGTCATAGTTAAGGACGGAGAGAGAGGCGGTAAAGCTTACCCTCTATATAAGTTCGTAAGAGAAAAGCGGAACGTAGAAATTATAGGGGAATTAAGTTTACTTAGTGTTGGACGGGAGATATATGCTGGCTTTTTTGTCGACAGAGTGCGTCGAGTGACTAAAGGGATGATTGGTGAGAACAAGGTGCGTTAGGAGTGTTAGAGGATTGGAAATCAAATCTAACATTGAAGACAAATGACTTGAGAAAATGAGGAGAAGAAGAATAAATTGTTATTTATGTTTAGGATTTGCCAACAAGGCGTATGATAAGTTATATAGAAGCTATTATGCAGGTGTTATTGATATTATGGTGTGTCGTAGCTCGAAATGGAATCATAAAACTGTATGAACGATAGTAGCGTGTGTAGAATAAATGTGTCAATGGTGATTGTATTAATAGCGGAGAAGACAGGGATGTGCTATCTCCTTGGTTATCAATTTGTATATGGATGTGGTTATGAAAGAATTAGGTGGGCATGGCCCAGGAAATGGTTTAGAATGGGAGAATTTTAAATGAGTGGAGGTCCCTACCTATTATATGCGGATGAATGTTCTGCGTGGCGAATCTGAAAGAGTTGAGAGGATTGTAAGAATTTGGCAGGTGTTAACAAGGAGGGCTTGAAATAAAAACGTGAGATAAAGAGTAAAGCTTATGGGTGAGGAGGACACTCCTCAGTTGGAAAGTTATTGTTGAGGAGCAGCTGGAACAAGGTCTGAGTTTAAATATAGGATATATGTATGAGAAGAACGGACGATGCAGAGTGATTAAGGAATTGTAAATGCAGGAAAGTGGCTGGCAATAAATCGTTTGAATGCCAAAGCGACTAAAGTCATGAGTGTGCTAGGATCTACACACAGGGTGTGTGTTACCTGATGATCCCTAGCATCACTGTCCACAAACAAATCGTCTTGAAAGAAGAATAGATCTAGAGGTTCAACGTGTTAGATGGAGCCAATCTTTTAGGCTGGCTAGGTTGAGAAAGAATTGAAAAGAGAGTATAACGTATTAGAATGGATGTGTGTAAGAAAGGTAAATGAGAGAAATAATGAAAGTATGTTGAGATGTCTTGTCAGTGAAAGTATGAATTATAGTAGTTGGTTAATCGGATGGTAGATGTAAGTGTGTTTGGGAACCGACCGTGGAGACCAAAGAGATGGATTGAGTCGGTGAACGAAGTCTGAAGGAGAGAAAGTGAGTTTGGCAGAGCGAAATAAAGGTGCATGATAGGAGAGAAGGCGGGTTTTGTATGGGGGCATGTTGTGGCCCACCTGGGCCAGGGATTAACCCTTACATTGACGATTTACCCATAGTGAGGGTTCCGTCGCGGTCCCATTGATGCTCTAGGGTGGATTTTCTGTCTGTGACGACTCTCACTAATTAAGGTACAGAGGGGTCAAGGCTGGGCTTCTTTCGACGTTTGTATTTCTCCTTACTCTTTCTTTCCGAGCTTTACAGCACCTTACCCCCAATCTGGGCAAAGAGGAAGAGAAGAAAAAAGAAAGAATAAAATATATACCGGTGATATTATATATATACCCGGTGATATAATATATTATAATAATATATATATTATATATATATATATATATATAAATATAATAAATATATATAATATATAATAATTATAATATAATATATATATATATATATATAATATATACCGGTATATATATAAATATATTATATATTATATATTAATATATATATATATATAATATATATATAATATATATAATATATAATATAAATATATATATATATATTATATTTATAATATAGCTAATATAATATAATAAATTATATATATATATAAAAGTATAAAGAGCAGAATAAGCAGATACACGATGACAAATAAAGCCCCAGGCATTTGACCCATTCTTAAGTTGTCCGGCATTTACCCATCACTAATATATATATATATATATATTATATAATATTATTATATATATACTATATATATATATAAATATAGATAGTATATATATACTATATAATTAATAATATATATATATATATATTAATAATAATATAATATATATATATATATATAATATAATATATAATAATATATATATATATATTATAATATATATAAATATATAATATATATAAAATAATATATATATAATAAATATATATAAATAGTTATATATATATATATATATTTATATAATGATAAAATTCCCGAACGAAGCAACAATAAACTCACCTAAAATAAAATGCTGAAGTTTCTTGAAAGATTGAGGATTAGAAATAAGAAACTGCATTAATTAAATAATTTTAGTAATTATACTTCTCTCTTCATTTTATATGCAAGAATATAACAAAGTTGGATCCTTCTTTGCTTTAGACTACACGATAAATTTACTACTTTGGTATTTAATCAAGATATGTAGAAAGTCATGACTGCTTTTAAAACTTAAAACCTTTAATTGAATAAATTTTCTTCTGAAAGAAGATATAAAAAATTAAAACACTAATATTAAAATTACACTTAGTTGTCACTAAACACTATAAGAAATTCTGGAAATCCTTTTTCAATAATGAAGTTGTTAAGGGTAGCTAAATCATTAAGTCGATAATTATTCCCAGGGAGGGTATTGAATAAAAAGCGGCTATGCCCCAAACTTGATGTTTTAAGTTCCACTCCTCAATTATAAATTAAACAATGAGATTTACCCAAATATTGCGGTAGAGACGTTTCTCTAACTGTTGGGTTTTGTCTTAATTCGGAATCCACGCACGTCAATCTGTTTATTTCAATAATAGTTTCTAAATGACAAACTTTCACCTATATAATATAAATAAAAAAGTTAATAAATATATTAATGAACACGAGAATGAAAAGTTAGTGATTTTTAATGATTTTTGATCAAAGTAGCCTAGCCTAGCGCAATTACAAAAGAACAAATACTTACTTATGGATCCAGTTGTGTAAACTTCTTCAGAAATACAGATTATAGTTGTAAGACAAAATCTTACTCTTTGATCTATTTATGGTTAAACTATTTTCTTTATATTTAAATTTTATATACATTTAAGTTTATAATCCATCACCCGTAAAACACTGCCCTGACCTCAGGAGAGGAAGGAATAGACTCCAATATAAAAGTTCGCTAATTTTAACACAACCAGAGGCGAAAAGAAGGCTGCATAATAGGAGTGAATGGCGGGGTTTTGTGAGGGGGTATGGTTGTGGCCCACCTGGGCTAGAGGAAGAACCCTACACTGACAATATGCCATAGTGAGGGTCCGCTAAACGGATCCCGTGAAGCTCTAGGGTTATTTCTGACTTCGCCGATTCTCACTAATAGTATATTGGGCCGTAAGCTTGCTTTCTTTTCGACTATGTCATATTCTCTATACTTTCTGTTCCGGATTGCAGTTGTTCACCGCACGCCAAACCCCCCAATCTTAGGAAAAAAAAATTAATATTAGAAAATATATATAATAACTAAATCAAGCAAATGAAAAGCTCAACCAAACAGAGTCCATGTTCATGATGACTAAGGAAAAGTTACTACATACTCAGGCAAAACTAAGTGAAACCGCTGGTGAAAGAGATGAACAAAAATTTCTTGTGTCAGCACATTTTAAGACTGAAAAGAAGCTTCATACTCAAGGAAAAAATCTTATTAATTGCGCCGAAACAACTGTATCAGATATATCAAGACTCCATGACAAATTAGAAAGAAAGAGTAAAATAGAGCATCGGAATGAAGAAATTGGGAACACTTTTATATGTACCTGTTGTGAATATTATTATAGGAAGTAGCAAAGCAATTTTTTTTCCCGTTGCTATTTAATAAAATTACATACCCAACTAAAATTTAAATTACATGATGCGAAATCCGAATTATTTCCCTTCATATATGCTTTTTTAATGTTAATTTATTTATTAAATTTAATTTAATTATTAGTTTAATTTATTTAATTTGTATAGGATGGGTGATGAAAAAATTAGAGGTAGGGGAAGTGTAGAAGGAAGAGAGTGGAGTGCTCGCTTAATTGTTCCGCTGACGAATTTGGTTGTGGGAACTGAAAGAGTTTGAGAGTTTGGAAAGGTTGCAGCGGTGTGTTAAAAGATTGGTTTGAAAGTAAATATTACTGTAGAAGAAGAGTAAGAAGATGCCAGAGCTAATAGAGTTCCAACAGTGTGTAGTTTCGTTAGATGATAGAGCAATTGTAACAAAGCATCCAATTAACTTATTATGAATATATGTGAAATGAAATTGAACGTGATGTAGAGTGTAGTAGGAAGTGTGAATATAAAGTGGCTGGTGCATAAATCCTGGTGAATGTCAAAGGACTAAGTCTCTGGAGCGTGCTAGGGTTTTGCATGAGGGTTGTTGTTACCTGTGTTGTATAGTAGTAAAACTATGTATGGAATAAGAGTTAGATCTAAAGAAAGTTCAGTTGGACAATCTTAGGGGCCTTTTATGTGCAGAAGAATGTTAGTAATATTAGAAGATTAGAAGTGTCGATCAAACGGCCCCAATGGAAATAAAATAGGTACATTGAGATAGTTTAGTCATTTGAAACGAATGGATGATGAACCCCCACATTGACAAGATTTTATCCACACGTCCTCTATCACTCCTAGATGCACCTTGTTCTTCACCAATCAGTTCTTCAGTCACTCAACCTACTCTTTCGACCAAAATACCAGCATACATTTTCTCCACAACTCCCAATAAGCTAATTCCCCTATAGTTCCTACAGTTCCCCTTATCCCCCCTTACCCATATATAAGGGTACTATTACTGCTCTCCTCCAATCCCTCGGAACTATACCCTTCATAAACGCTTTATTACGCAACTTTCAAATCTATTTAATCACCATCTCGCCTCCATTCTTGATCATTTCACCAATAATTCCATCTATGCCTCAGATTTACTATTCTTCAACTTTCTCACCCTACCCTCATCATCCTCTTCACTAACACAAAATCAATTATACTTTTCACTTCGATACCATCTCTACCAACACCAACTCTAGTATACTTATGAATACTCTTGTGTTTGAATAAAGTATTACTTACACACATAACTCTCACCTCACAGAAATCAATCACCTTCCTACCATTCTCATTTTCTCCTGACACCCAAAACACATGTTATACCATCTTTTTTTTTATCACCTATCCAACCAGTTAGGTCACCCAGCACAATCAATCTGAAACTCCTACTCACCTCATCCAAAACGTCATTCAGATTATCCCAAAATATCGCACTCGCTTCAACATTACCCACAGATGGACCATATGTAACAACCACACATTTCTCCTACCTTTTCAAATTATATATATAACCATTAGAATTCTAGTACTCCCACAGAATAATCTACCATAGCTCTGTACCACATGTCACTCATCAGAATAGCAACTCCTTCTCTCCCACTCTCATTCCTTTCCACACCAGCACAAACACTTCACACCACACCACACCACACCACACTGCTCATTTTCACCGCCCCCTTTCATTTTTGTTTGTCACAGTGAGCGAATCAAATTTGCTTTTTCTAAATACATCCATCACCTCTCTCCTCTTCTCCTCAACATTTATTCCTCTACATTCCATGTACCATATGATTCATACATTTTCCGAAAGATAGAAGGCCGGCTTACGCTCACGACCTTCTCGGAGTCTTACAATTGCATCCTGCAAAAATAATGTTGTGGGCACCAACCCAACTAACCACCGTCCCTTTAGTCGCCTTCTAAAACACGCAGACATACGATGTGGGCAATTCTTTCTCCCCCACACATAGGGATATAGAAATATGGTAGTGTTTGTAATTGTGTCTATAAGAGGGGATGTGTGTGTTATATGTGTATATAGGTATATAAGTATAAAGGTGGTGTCTGTAAAAAGGTTGTCTGGGGGAGAGTGTGGGATATAACGCTGGAGAAAGGGCGAACAATTGGGCACTGGAATGTCATTGGAAAACCCTACATACCATAAGCCAAATAGAGAGAAATATATACAGTATATATATATATATAATAATAATATATATATATAATAATATATATATATATATAATATATAATATATATATATATATATATATATATATATATATATATATATAATATATATATATTATATTATAATATAATATATAGAAATGAGAAACGAGAAGAAAAGAAATTGGAACAATTGAAGAAGAACAGGAAAGAGCATTGACGTCAATGCAATCTAATTTATCTATTGAATTTCAAAAAAAATCATCTGGAAAATTCTTCTAGTGTTATTGAAGCAGTAGATGGGTAGTTGCCGTTGGTGATTTTATTAATTTCAAATTTATGCATAATGATTATTATTATTTTATTTATTAATCATTCTAATACTCAATTAATCAGCTGTTTAGATAAAATAAATCAAATTTTAACAACCTTCAAACTATTATAAACTCATAATGCCACTGTAAACATAAGAGTAGGCATGCATTTGTGTGTATGGAAAACATAAAGAAAATGAAATAAACATTTAAATAAATTCTAACGTTTAGGAAGATAAATATAATTGAGAGTATTTATTTTGATAAAATTCTCTGATAGAAGCTACAATTCTCACCTGAAAGAATATGCGCTTGGGGAAAGAATTGTTTTTTAAAATTGGATTGAGCTTGCAAGAACGAAATTAAGATAAATATTAATTAGTAACTAAATGATTGATAATTATAAATTATACAAACGCATCATTTTACAGAGTAAATTTTAATACAAAGTTATACATATTGCACTACTCTAAAACATAAAATTACTATTAATATATAATATCAATACAACACTATTAATAAAAGGTCACGGCCACCTCATAAAATTAAAGTCAAAGTCCTCAAATCTCCAACATAAAAAATAAAAATATTTAATGTACTAATAGAATTAAAAAAATAATCACTATGTAATCACTAATATTAACACAGGGAAATCATTCTTGAAATATGTCGTCACTCCCCTTTTCTGTAAATATAAAAATATATTGATAGTTTAGTATATTTAATGAACTAAACCATTTTTCTTTTCCTCTCCTGTCCTCTTTCCTTCAACATATAACCTCATGTTGTCATCTCACTCCTTCTTTCGTTAACACATTCGATATCTGTGCTTTTGTGTTATCCATGTTATTTTATGTATTTCTCATTTCTATCATTTCTTTAATGACACGATGTAGACTGGAATAATAGCTTTGCCTCAGTGTTCTGCCTATCATTCATTTATATCTTCAACTAGGGAACATTTCTCCTTTAATTCTTTCATATGTTTTTCAAATAAATAGTTGTCTCAGCTCCTTCAATTAATGCCAACGTTTCTGGTTCTATTGTTGATCTCGCCACCCTCTTGGCAACTCCTGACGATTTCCAAAAAATTGGATTACCTCTTCTTACTTCATCTACCACTAATGATAGAACCTATTTTGATTCTCTTTGTCGAACATTTACCCAATTGATAAGCGTCTTGCACCACGAAAACCTAATTCTTCTTCTCTCCAACTCTCCATTTTATCTTTAACTCTTCCTTCTTATTTCCTAATACTCCACTAACTTTCTTTCATATCTTCCCATAAACTCTCTTGTAGCCTTTGCTCAAGTCACTCACATCTTGTAATAGCAATGTCCGTCTACTAGTTGACTCGCCGCAGTTATTGTCGCTACTAAATAAATCTTGTACCTTGTCATTTCTTCTATTTAATCTTCTCTCATTTTCTCGCTTTTTTCCATAGTCCAATAGATCTTATAGTCATCTTTTTATGATAATTTCTTAGCCATCCCATAAACATCTTCTCTTCTTTCCCCTTCACTCCTTATAAATAATCCTGCTCTTCTGTTCCTATTTTTAATTTTTCTTGATTGTACTTCAATTCTTGCTGAAGAGATATAAGTCTAATATTGAGGGTTTTACATTATCCTATTACTCATTATTCTCTCCCAACTAAATATGTGATCTAATGAGCCATTTATCTTTCTTCTATCTTCTTTCATCGTTTTCCAACACCTTATCTGCGCCTTTCAATCCAATAAACTGCCTTCTTTAATTAACATATTTGTCTGCCGTTGCTTCTTTCGATGATATTAAACGTTCTCTTCAAGTTATCCGCTGTAATATACTGTCTTAAAATCCATTGTTTACATCTCCGCCCAATCATCTTCTGATATACCAACATAATGTTAAAGTACAGTAGCACTGTGGTGCGTCGTAGAATATTCTCCATCTCTTTCTTCGAAACCACGCACTACTAAGTACTAACGTTATCTCTCCGCCTTCCTCCTCCTTTTCTTCCACTACGTCAAACGGTGGTTAATAATTTTTGACTTCCTTTATTTACGGCCTCGTACACCCCATTTTCACCCAGCTTCCAACTCCTTTACTTTTGCTTCTAATACCTCTTTGTCTTCAAAATTAGTAAAATCACCTATCTTATACGTGTAATGTTTTTCCATTTCTTAAAATCAATCCACGTTTTTTGTTCTGTTTGTAAATCTTCCAACATCATAACAATTACTTCCAAATCTTGCCTGTAGATTTTCCTCTCTCCTATTAATTTTTACCTCTAATCATATTTCCCTTGTCTATTGTTTTGCATGTAACCTCTCACCCCTTCATAATCCGGTATTCCGTTCACTTGAACTCTCTTTTCAAATCTCATGTTCTTCTTCTTCATTAATGGAAGTTTACTTTTTAGTTTTAGCGAAAAAAAGAAACCAAATTATATCTCAATCATTTATATTATTTAAGTGAAGAATGCATTATAATATAGTTGTTATTATTGCCTATTAATAATTAATTACGATGAACAGTTATGGTTAAAATACGAATCTTTCCATAGTAGCATAATTCACCATTGTCCATATATTCATTAGAACTTGTTTTATCTAATGCTTGTAGTTTCTAGCTTTAGATATTATTCAGGTGGCCTTGTTTTGGATCTCTCTTCTACATCCAATATGCGCCTCTCTATTTCGGCCAAAAAAAAAAATCTGGGTTGGGTCATGGGCCCAGCTCCGTTCCCTGGTGATATGTACTGTACTCTTGTTGAATTAAATAACTTCAATTCATGCCAGTATTATTTTTCTCAGGATCGGGCTCAGAATATACCATCTCAAAACATTGATTCATTGATGAACAAGCTATTCTTCATGAATATATACATATTGAATACCCTTGGCAAAACTCTCTGGGTTTTTTTGAAGAGAAGGTAAGTTTGTTTTTTTTTTAATTGTTTTAAATAAACTCCTTGATTAAAAAAATTTTCCCCAGAAATTTGAAATTTATATTAAAATAACTAGTGGTGCATGGAATCTCCAGCTCCGTCTTTACAGGAGATCCATGTTTTTTTAAGGTTTTTGGATCTCCCTGCAGACAACTATTCTCTGTTTTTCTCCAGCTGGGGGGGACATATATTTTCAAAAAGGCGTTAATAAGGTTTTTCATAAAAATTAATTTTATTATTGCAGTATTGAATGTAGTAATAAGACATTTAGTATAGTAGATTTATGAAAGATAAATAAAGTCATTTTGGTCTACAAAGATTTTTTAAGTAGTTAATCATATATTAGGTCAATTGGCAGAAAATGGTATCAAACACTCATATTAATATGTATTATCACAACTATGATAATAATAATAATTATTTTTGCTTATTATTATTACTACTACTACTACTAAAACAAAAATATATTTATAACTTTTTTTTTTTAAATTGTTTGTATGAATCAGTTCTTAAATACATATATCTTTCATTAAATATCTTATTATTACATTCAATACTGCAATAATAAAATTAATTTTTATGAAAAACCTTATTAACGCCTTTTTGAAAATATATGCCCCCATATTTTCTGCCAATTGACCTAATATATGATTAACTACTTAAAAAAATCTTTGTAGACCAAAATAACTATTTATATATCTTTCATAAATCTACTATATTGTGTTAATTAACTTAACATATACGATATAATACCAGTATATAGTATTATTATTATAATTAAATAATTATTTATATATATAATATATATATACTATATATATAATACTATACATACATACATACACAAACTAAAAATATTATAATAAATATATTTTCCTATGAAAAACTTTAATATATATATTATTATCTATGTTTGGCCGGCATTTCTATGTATGGGTGCAAGAATACCCATACCTTATGTTCTACGTGTCGTAAAAGGCGATTAAAAGGACAGAGGGAGGGATGTAGCGCTCTCAAAGTGATGGAGGTTACCCCCACTGGTATTTGGGAATGCAGAATAACCATGCCACTCCAGTATCTAATGGGGTTCGCCCCTCTTGCCCTCACATTCACTCTCTTCATACACGGGAGTAGACTCTCTTCTGAATCACTAATGGACCATAAACTACTAACAGAACTATTACATACAACACATTTTTCATATATCCATTGTGGGTGAGGAAAAATTTTCACAGTGTATGTTCTGCTTGTTGTAAATGGCGATTAAAGGAGTACATGTAGTTGAAAAATTTGTATGAATCGTATGGGTACATGGAATGTTAGAGAAATTAAGATAAGAAGAGAGAGAGTTGACGATGTATTTAAAAATGAAATTTGATTGCTGCATAATGCAAACAAAGATTAAAGAACGGTGAAGAGAAGTGGTTTGGAAATGTGTTTGTCCTGGAGTGAAAGGAATGAGACGGGAAGAGAAGGAGTTGCGATTCTGATGAGTGTTATGTGGCACAGAGTTATGCTGAATTTTGTTTGCGTATGTACTAGAATTCTAATGGTTAAATTTCATTTTGAAAGAGTTCAAGGTATACGTGGTTGTAACATATGGT
>JABUQX010135201.1:2500-10071 GCA_015478945.1 Trachelipus rathkii | reverse complement strand
GTTTATTGAGTGTTGTAGGAAGATATGTGCTGGTATTTTTGATCGAAAGAGTGCGTCGAGTAACTGAAGTACTGATTAGTGAAGAACAAGGGGAGTTTAGAAGTGGTAGAGGATGTGGGGATCAAATATTTACATTGAAACAAATGATTGAGGAAATGAGAGAGAAGAAGAATAAATTGTATTTAGTTTTTTTGGATTTGCAACAGGCGTATGATAGGACTAATAGGGGAAACTCTATGGAAGGTGTTAGTGATATTGGTGTTGGTGGTAGGCTTCTGAATGAAATCAAAAGTATGTATGGCGATAGAGAAGCGTTTGTAAGAATAAATGGAGTCGAAAGTGATTGGTTTAATATTAATAGGGAGTGAGGATGTGTTATGTCTCCTTGGTTATTCAATTTGTATATGGATGGGGGTTATGAAAGAATTAGAGGTGTCGTGTCAGGGGATGGCGTTAGAATGATGGAGAATGAAAGAGGGAGGAGGGTATTCTACCTATTATGTGCCGATGATTTCGTTTTGTGAGGCGATTCTGAAGAGAGTTTGAGAGGATTGATGGAGAGATTTGGCAGAGTGTGTAAAAGGAGGGGTGGAGAGTAAACGTAGATAAGAGTAAGGTTATGGTTGTGATTGAGGACAGTCCTCGGTGTGAAGTTATTTTGGATGGTGAGCAGCTGTAACAAGTGTCTGAGTTTAAATATTTAGGATATATGTTTGATAAAAAGGGAACGGATGATGCAGAGGGTAGTAGGAAACTTGTGAATGGCAAGAAGGTGGCTGGTGAAATTAAATCCTTGGTGGTTGTAAAGGGGCTAAGTCTTGAGTGCGCTAGAGTCTTACACGAGGGTATGTTGTTACCTGTGTTAATGTATAGTAGTGTGACTATGGTCTGGAATAAGAGGTATAGATCAAAAGTACAATGTGTTCAGATGGACAATCTTAGGGCCGTGTCAGGTAAGAGAAGAATTGATAAAACGAGGAATGAATGTATGAGAGATGTGTGGTGTGAAGAAATAGATAAATGAGAAAATAAATGAAAGAACATTGAGATGGTTTGGTCATGTAGAAAGGATGGATGATAGTCGGTTGGTTAAGCGGATATATAGTGGTGAGTGTGCTGGGAATCGACCGGCTGGGAGACCGAAGAAAACGGGAATTGAGTCAGTAAAGGAAGGCCTGGAAGAGAGAAATGTGAGTCTGGCTGAGGCGAGAAGAGATGCATAATAGGAGTGAATGGTGGGGTTTTGTAAGGGGTTATGGTTGTGGCCCACCTGGGCCAAGGAATGAACCCTACATTGACGAGATGCCATAGTTAAGGTCCGTCGCGGTCTCGTGAAGCTCTAGGGTGGATTTTCTAACTACGATGAGTTCTCACTTAAAAGTATAAGGGGGCAGCAAGGCTGGCTTTCTCGACTTGCGTCCTATTCTTCTACTACTTTTCTGTTTCCAGTGCATGCTACGCACCTTACCCCCAGTCTTGGGGAGAGAAGGTGGGTAATGATATATATATAATGTAGTATATATTAGTATATATATATATATATATATATATATATATATATATATATATATATATATATATATATATATATATATATATATATATATATATATATATATATATATATATATATATATATATATATATATATATATATATATCATATGTTTCTTTCGTGAATGGTAACGATAGGTTTGAAAACTTATCAGCCAACAGCAACACCCTGCAGCTATTCGGGATATGGTGTTCTGTTTAAATAAATAATATATATATATATATATATATATATATATATATATATATATATATAGTTAGAATATATATAGTATATATATATATATATATATATATATATATAGTATATATATATATATATATATATACATTTATACAAATATATATATATATATATATATATATATATATATATATATATATATATATATATATATATATATATATATATATATATTTTTTTTTATATATATATATATATATATATATATATATATTTGTAAATACCCCTGATGTATTTTCACCATGCTGGGATACGATCCTGGACCCTCAGGGTTTACAGGTGCAACGTGCTGTTTGACCACTACGCCGCGACGAAACAAAAGAAGAATCCGAGAATACTTCCACTGTCCAAGCAGAGCATTACTACGTACTCCTCCCGCTCACACTCGGGCGTAGGGCCAAACAGGGTACCGCGCATGGTGAATAATAATACCAAGACCGGGGGTCATTATGTACAAGAGAAATGCAATACCCTGCAATCAAATTTGTATTTGTAAATACCCCTTGATGTATTTTTACCATGCTGGGATTCGATCCTGGAACGTAGCAGATGAGCGTGCAAGTGTTTGACCACTATGCTACGAGACAAAAGAAGAATTCAAGAATACTTCTATTGTCCAAGCAGAGCATTACTACGTACTCCTCCCGCTCGCTTTATTTCTGTTCTTACATTAAAATTTTTCTCATTGTTTGTTCTTACGTTGTTTTCACAGATCTCATATATACTCCTAGAGCTCTTTTTCAAATGAAGTTCACTCGACGTCTCCCTTTAAGCTTTTCCATAACCTTTACCTGAGAGCTGAATCAATGACCTTCTCCAAATCTATAAAAGCAAAAAGGTCTTCCTGTCAAATTTTCTAGTCCTTTCTAGCGCTATTCGTAAATAAGACAAACAATATCCTTCATACTATGTTCCATCTGTATCCTTGCTACTCCTCACCAAATTGTGACTCTATCAGTACTCTCAATCTTTTTTCTAAGGTTCTTTTGTACACCTTTGTTTTAAGATCTATTATAGATATTCCTCTGTAATTTTTGGAAAAACTTGTTCCCTCACTTTCTCAATATATTGGGACTACAATGACTCCACTCCATCTTTCTAGAACTCTTCCCTCACTCCAACAACACATATAAAATTTCCAAACAGCTTTCTGTAGTTTCTCACCTCATTCCTAGAGCAGTTCTATTATTTTCTGTCGTCTATTGGTGTCTTCATATTTTACATTTTTCTTAATGACTCCTCATATTCTTCTATTCATTTAAAATTTTCTTCCTCCACATCCCTCGTCACTATTTCATCTTCTTTCTCGGGTTCTCTCCCTCAGTCCTCCATATCTACATTCAAAAAGTCATTAAAATAACTTGTTCACCTTTTATTTATATCTTCCGGCATCACAAATATCTCCCCATCTTCTGCTTTAATATTACTCTATCTCCTCTTAGATCCCCTACACAAGTTTTTATTAATTATACATCACTTTATTATTTTCAGCCACATCTACTAATTCCTGGGCCACTCCCCCAGCTTTGTCCTTCTTTGCTCTAATTTTCACCTTTTCTGCCCTTTTGATCATGATCTTTTCCTGCTTTTATCATTCTTCTTTTCAACCATTCCTTCATTTTGGTAGTCTTTTTCTCTTACATTTTCACCTCTTCATTCCATAACATTATGTGCCTTTTTTTCACACTTCCAATCCATTTTCTTTCTAATGGGAATAAGCCAATATTGTTTGGTAATTTGGTGGCAGAATCCTCGAAACTTAAATCTGAAAATAATTCATAATTTTAATGCGATTTTCATGAAACTAAAAAAAATGGAGTAATTCTGCGGAAGCTGAAACCCGTATTTCATTAGCTTTTCTATATACTTTATCTATCTATTCGTTTGCTATTTATTGGGATTTCAAGCCAAAGAATGAATGACCTCTGCATTTTTAAATATTGGGTTCATGACCTTTTTCGAAATTATTTGAAAGTTAAACTATACAATTATAGTTTTTGTTGATTAAAATATTATAACGTGAATTTTTTAAATTTGCTTCAAAAAATTAGTTATACCAAAAATTAACTAAAAAGTCTCCCAAAAAAAATCCTAAATGAAAAATTTGGATAATGGTGAAAAAAAAAAATTAACCCAAATTTTCATTTATTACAATTTTTTTTATTGTCAACATTTTTTAGGGATATATAAAAATCAAATAAAAATTTTAAGATCACGCTTATACAACTACCGTTTTACTGTTCACCAAAATTAATTCTAGAAAAAAAGTTGGTTATTAAAAAAATACTGATATCATTGCTTGGCTTTCAACTGCCAATAAAAATAAATAAAAGAAAAAAGAAAAAGAAGAATGAAATTCAGAATAAGGCTAGAAATTGACGTTTCCAGAACTCTCTTGATGCTGCATATTTCCTTTTGTTTGACGAAGATCTTATGAAAATTAGGAAAATTACTCGTATATTTAAGTCTTGAAGATTCTGCACCAAGCAAAATTGTCTTATTCCTTAAAGTCTCAGCCTCCACTCTTTCTATTACACTTTGTATATCACGTGTTTCAACATCTTCCATTTCATAAAATTTTTCGTTCACTTTCCCACAAGTATGCCTTTTCTCTCTTATTCTATATGAACTCCGCTCAGATAATATTTCTTTCCTTTATCTCTTTTGCATCAGTCGATAGTTTGACCCAAGGTAACTTACTCCTTGCAACATCTTTACATCTTGTACTATTTTTACGGAAATATATAATTTTTCGATCATTCCTCATACAAAATTCTATTAAAATATCTCCTACCAAGATTCTTACATTCTCCATATAGACCCGTAACCACCTTCAGCTCATTTTTCCTCCTCCTTCCAAATCTCGCATTAAAATTTAATTTTACCAAACATGTCTCTCCGTCCTTTCTCTACATTTAAAGGCTCCCGTCAAGGAGCTCAGTAAACTTATTGTTTTTTACTCTATTTGTCCTTGAAGTGCGTATACTTGATACAGATGATATCTTTTTCTTTCGTTTTTAAGGGTACATACCACAGATTTTTCGCTTATTCTCTGCAGCTCGTAAAAAAGTAGAAATTCTAGGTCCCAGAATATAAATTTCCACATGCCTTCGAATTCACTCCATCGCTCATTTGCACAACAGTATATATACATCTCCAAAATCTATTCCTTTATCACTTCTTTTCATCCTCATCTCTGCATTTTCATCACATCTACTTCCTTTTCCATCATCATCTCCATGACCTCTTCCTTTTTTTTTCTTCTGTACATTGCCACATTTATCTTAGAACGCCTAATATTTAAAAAAATTTTCCGAATTCGAAGTAAGTTTTTTTGCTTGTTTCTAAACCGAAAAGACAGGTAAGTTTCTTTTAGTTTTGCAAGCATTTTTTTTTCAAAGAGAAGCATGCTGGGTTTGCCTGTTTTAGCCAGAGTCCGTTGGCCGATTGAGCTCTCTGCCAATGGTTTATGACAAGGACACGGAGTCTAACTTTGCAACACTATATATATATATATATATATATATATATATATATATATATTAATATATATAATATATAATATATATATATATATATATATATATTCTAGTAATGCTTATGCATATCTATAATCTGATCGTGATCGCCTTAAACGACCTTGTATCTATCGACGAAACTGTCTGAAACGTATGGGAACATGGGATGTTGATGAATAAAAATGGCGAGGAGAAGAGGGGTGAGGTGATGGATGTATTTAGAAAGGATCAATTTGATCTGATTGCTGTGACTGAAACAAAGAGTTAATGAAGTGCTGAGGACGGCTGATGTGGAGTGAACTGTGTATGTGCGTGTATTGGAGTGGAGAGGAATTATAGGGAGAGAGAATAAGTTGCGATTCTGATGAGTGATTTGTGTCACAGAGCTATGGGGATTTTGTTTGTGTGAGAACTACAATACTAATGGTGTGAGTACTACAATACTAATGGTTAAATTAAAATTTGAGATGGTTAAGGTTTTTGTGGTTATAGTATATGGTTCATCCGATTGTTACTTGGTGGAGCATGACATTTTCTTGAAGTATTTGAATAATTTTTTGAACGGGGTGAGTGCAAGCTTCAGAATAATTGTGTTTAGAGAATTGGATAGGCGAAGAGGGATGAAAAAGCAGGTGCCTTTGTAGTTGCGGGAGAAAATAAGAATGGTGGGAAAGTGGTTGATTTCTGAGGGTAAAGAAATATGCATGTAAGTAATACTTACCTAGAACACAAGACTATCCATAAATACGAGAGTTGGTGTAGATAGAGATGGTGTCGAAGTGATGAGTATGATTGATTTTGTGTTAGTGAAGCAGGAGATTTTGAAGCATATTATGAATGTTAAATCAGTTGGGGATGAGAATGTCAGATTTTTTCTTTATTTTTTTTCGTAAAATTAAGTTAGTGTGGGCATGGATCGAGAGGAAAGAAAAAAAGGAGGGATATCGGGAGTGAGAAGTTAAATGAACAGGACTGTAAGGAAAGTAAGTGAGGGCACTTGCATGTAAGTCAGCTGAATGTGAACAGGATGAAACTGAGAAAATAAGGAGGACACAAATGAAGAAGACGTTTGTCAGTAGTTCAAGAGAAATGTTTGGGTGGGCTAAGGTAGTGAGTAGGAATATCATTAGTGATTGGTGGAATTATGAGTTATTGCAAATGATTAAAATTAAAATAGTTCCATGATTAAATCTACTAAAAGCTCATGATGAGGTATCGAAAGAAACATGTATGAAAATATATAGTGAGGAAAATAATAAGGCTTAAAGATGTATACGATATACGTTAGAGAAAAAAGGAGGTAAATGAACAGTTTGGAAGGAGAATAAATACAAGAGAATAGGAAGTTATTTAAAGACTAAACTTAAGGAAAGGTAAAGAGTTTCTTATTTCATATTATATATTATATATATAATATATATAATATATATATATATATATAATATATATTATATATTATTATATAATATATATATATTATATATATATAATATTATATATATATATATATATATTATATATATATATATGCAAAAGCTTTTTAAGAAAAAGGAAATACAAATGAAAAAATTTATAAACTTCAAACAAAATTAAGATCATATTATTAATGGAGGGAACAGCAAAATTTAATTCTTTGGTTCTTTTTGATATATAATATAAGTTAAAAGTAAAATAAACGGTAACCAACAATATTTTGGATTTACTTATTTATTATAAGAAGAATGGACATTCAGCGGAGTCGGCTCGTATATGTCAATAAGGAATATCAAGCACCAATAATAGTGTCCGGTAGTTCAGTGGTAGAACACTCTCCCAACTAAGGCCGAGAGACCCTGGTTCGTCATTGGTTGGTCGTGTGAGTGTGAGCTATTTTCTTTTCTTGGCTGTCTTGCTCAGACTTAAAAAATTTGCACACCCCCTCCTATATTAGAGCTCTGCATATGAGTGGTGGTGACAACTGTAAAATAAAATATATATATATATATATATATATATATATATAATATATATATTATATATATATATATAATTATATATATATATATATATAATATATATTATATATATATATATATATATATATATATATATATATATACCTTAGTTGCTCCCCTCCCATGAGAAGCAGGCGATCCCTAGGTAATGTGCCACCATAGCAGGCCGGGTTCACAGATCCGTCAGAGGAAGTGTATCAAAGTTACGTCTGATGTCTGCTAAGCCCTAGCAGTTAAGCAAGATGTGTCTTGTGTCGTCAT